>CM032232.1:106107500-106315000 GCA_019009955.1 Riptortus pedestris
AGTGCAGGATTCCATTTTAACTTACTACTCCATAATATTGGTTCTCGTAAGGTAATAGGTAATGTTGTTGTCCAATTATATCCTCAAAATAAAACAAAGGTACAAAGGTAATTATGGACGAAGCGGATACTAGTGTACTCCATGAAATGGAAACGTAAAATGTCTAATTTTTCCATATTGTTATAACTTGAACTCTCGTCAGAGGATGATAAAAAATTATATCTCTTTCACCTACCAGTCATGATCTAAAATTTCAACCTAAGCTTAATCATGGGAAGATATCTACATAATTAACGTTTTATACAAGAAACTGAAATAAATAAGATAATACAATATGTTTGTCAAATAATTTAATAAATAGTAATTCGTTTAGATAGTGAATATGCGTTTTCTATAATTGACTATGCGTGCACGACACAATAATCACTGAGATTTAAATAGGACGTCGATACCGAGCTGTGTTTACGGGTACTCGGCTTCGTATTATCCATACTTCCTAGCACATTCCTTCATTATAAACAGGAAATTTATTTATTCTTAAGAGCTTCACAACTTAGGCTATGTTGCTCGATTAAATTTGAAAAAATGTAACTATTAATATAACAATACGCAAAACGAAAAAAACAACAATACCATAGAAAATTAAAAGCAATAAATAGAGGAGTGTTAAAAAAAATGAAATTATATAGTAATAAAGATTAAAATAGTTTACAACGTTTAAGAAATTAAATTAATAGACAGATAAAAAAACATTTCTATTATACAATATAATGCATATCTATTCAAACTGGCCGACGCGTCAGAATACTTATAGACTTTATGCTATACTTATTGACCTTGTGCTCACGGGGGATATCTGGACAATATTTCCAAAACCTTAAAAACTTAAATATTTTTTCTCAAATCTGATTATTCGATTCTTGAGATTTTATATTAGTGACGGCTCGCTCAATAAAACCCTAGCTAGAAAGGGGTGGTAACATCTAGATAACCCGTCCCACAAGTCCAGTGGTTTGAATTTTTATTGGTTTACACTTTTTCAATGGAAACGCGTCCATCTTCGTCAGGCAGTGATTTTATTTTGGTTAGTAATTAATAATTTTATATTATTAAAAAATCCAAACCATATGATTTAATGAAGTAGGTAACCAAATTAAATTAATCGGCCTGAAATCGGACCAGTGGGAGGGGGGTTTAGAGGGGGGGATTTTCGAAAATTCGAAATATCTCCGTTACCATACGTCGGATCAAACAATTGTATAGAACCAATCTTATTGCAAATTAAATTTACTATAAATATTGTTCTATACATTTATTCTGTATCTTTAATATTAACCGAGATATTTGGATTTGTATTGTGAGTGTGTTCGGCTATGTTCGGGAGTTTCCGCCGAGCGCACTAGCGCTAGTGTGGCCGTTTCACTAACTATTCGTCCTCGTGAGAATAGGTTATTACTAGGCAGATTTCTCTATTGTAAAACTTCACGTGGGAAATCTGCTTAGTTTACGCAGCCCCTGCGTGACGGACTTTTATATTATTAAAACATCCAAACCATATGATTTAATGAAGTAGGTAACCAAATTAAATTAATGGAAACGCGACCATCTTGTCCAGGCAGTGTTTTTTAATTTGGTTAGCTACTTGATTAAATCATATGATTTGGATTTTGTAATAATATAAAATTATTAATTACTAACCAAATTAAAAACACTGTCTGACGAAGATGTGGACGCATTTCCATTAACAATTTGCAAACCAATTAAAACTCAAACCGCTGGAGCAGATAACCGTACACAATGAAAATTTTTCCCAGCGATGTTGCTAGAAAAATGAATATTAATAATTAAGTTTTCAATATTGTTTTTTGTTGTGTTCATTTTCTTGCTTTCATTTAGGCGTTGAGTGAGAAAACTCTCATTATGGCTCTTAACAAATATAATTAAATAATAAGATGTGTTCTGTTTTAGCAACGCCTCTTTCAAATGCCATCTGACTGAGCCATTTTTCGGCATGAAAGGTGAAATGAGAAATAATTGGTTGTATTTCGGCTGTTCGTCGTGGCAGGAATCGTTTCATCAGCCGCTCCAGTCATCTCCAAGCCTGAAGAAGTGCTTTGAAGGCACGGTCATACCGCCGAAACGCCCTAATAGGCCTTAATGATTCAGTCCTTGGGTGGCTGCTAGTTTATGTGGAGGCCCTGTAGGGCCAAGTCCCTATTTTCGTTTTACGTCCAATTTCATTACTCGCCCCCCGCGCCAACTCACCCCTTCGGAATTTCTTAATCAGACAGAAAGCCCTTAGCTCTCAGGTCGTAAAACTGGCATTACGATTGGTTCTTACCTAGCCAGGAATCTTATTCGCCCATGAGAATGTTTTTCCATTCCATAATTGACAAGTCCCTTTTCCTACTACTGTTTTATTTATTTTTTTTTTTTTGCCTGATTCGTTTTACCCTTTTATTATTTCTGAATAACCGGTGTTTGTCTTAGATAAAAATCCACTTGATTTGATTAAATTTTTAAAACGTCTGCCAACACTTTACTTTTGAAGAGGAGCCAGTCTGATGATTATCCCTGAACCTTAGATCCAAACGAAGGAAGCGAATAGCTTAAATAAATACATTTTTTGTCCATGTTGAATAAAAACTTTTCCTTCCGCAATCCAGTTTTCCTTTCATATATGTGACCTCATTCTTTATTCTTGTCAGAGTCTCTATCTAATAGAAATCTCTTTCATCGATTATTGTGTCACTCACAACGATTTTGTGCCTGAGCTTATTTATTCTCTATGAGACTGAAATATTTTAGTGAATGACTCTCATTTGAATATTTAAGAGGATATCAAACCAGAATTATTTTAATTTTTTTTTAAAAAAACTTTATTCTGTTTTTGCTGGAATGTATAAATTATTTAATTATTATTATAAGAAATCAACAGCAATAACTTTTAATACATTTTTTTTTTTGATTTGTTCATTTTCTGTTTTCAGTCTTATTTTGATTTTTCTGCTGTCTTCTAAGGTTAACTGGTGTTGTATTTATTTGTATTCAATTATTTTTGCTGCTTTTTCATAGAAATGTTTTTATTCTTTTTAATAACTGATTGGTGCCCTTTGTTTAAGAACTACTCATTTCCATACAGCTATCTAATTTATTTTCAATATTTTGCTTTCCATTTTCATTGTTTTAAAGAAATAAATAAATAGCTTTTCTTCTTATTCTAGTCCCAAAATTCTTTATATATTCTTCATATTTTATGACAAGGGTCTCCAATAAAAAACATTTTTCTTTTTTCTGTGCAAACTTTATTGAAACTGCCCTGCATTTTTCGTGGCTTACTTGTCACCTACTAATACAATATCTAGCAAAATAATTATTAAATGTTAAATTAATATTAATAACAAATTTTTTGGAAAGGGATAGTCCCTGAAGAGGTGGCAAGTAAGCCACGAAACATGTAGGACAGTTTCAATAAAGTTTACACAGAAAAGAATGTTTTTTATTTGAGACCCAGGGGCTCAGGTTGGCCGTGTGAGTTAAGGCGTTGGTCTTAATCATGCGCAGTAGACCTAGAGTGGCGGGTTCTATTCCCGCCCTGGGCAGTAGAAATTTATTTAGTAACGAACTCATTAAAAAAAAAACTCCGTAGGCCCACCCTGGCTAGAAAAGGGTGGTAACCTGTAGATAACCCCTCCCGATTAGCCACAGCAGCATAAAGTGGACGCAAATAATAATAAACAATATTTGAGACTCTTGCCATATAATATGAAGAATTAATAGTTTTTAACCCAAACTCACAAATATTTTGTTCATTAATTTTCAATTCAGAATAGTATTTTTAATTTGTTGTCTTAGGATCAAATAAAAAAAAAAAAAAAAGAAAAAAAAAAAGAAACTCAATAAATTTGAGAGTCCGGGAATGAGAATATTCAGATATGAAATCAACCTTTTGGGCTCAAAAGCATTGATGAAGTTTTGGAACGATTGACGAAAACGAATCTCCGGAAGAAAAAAAAAGTATTCCAGTACTCCAGCATTCCTCGTCATCTAATATATTATAAATTTAATGAAATATTTTATAAATTATTCAATTATTATTATAGAAATTTACCGCATTAACTTTTAATGCGAGTTCTATTTATTTGTAAGAAATTATTTTTGCTTCTTTTTCATATGTTTTTCATGTTCTTTTTAATAATTGATTGGTGACCTGTGTTTGAGAGCTACTCAATTTCATACGGCCATCTGATTTATTTTCAGTATAATTTCCTTCCTTTTTCGTTGCTTTAAAAAAATAAAGAAATTTTTATCCAAACTCACATATTTTATTCGTTATTTTTTAATTCAGAGCAGTATTTGTAATTTATTGTCTTAGGATCAGATTAAAATAAAGAAAAATGTAATCAATAAATTTTAGAGTCGATGAATGAGAATATTCAGTTCTGAAAGGGGTCTCTAAAGCATTGATGGAGTTTTGGGGGATGAAAACCGATCTCTGGAAGAAAAAAAAATTTAGTCCAGTACTCCAGTATTCATCGTTCCCTTTACAACATCTTATATAATATAAATTTAATAAATATTTTTGTTAATGCAATTTATTAAAATCTATAGACTTCATAGAATTAAAGTCCTTGAGCTAACCAAATTAAAAACACCACCTGACGAAGATGGACGCATTTCCATTAATTTAATTTGGTTAACTACTTGATTGAATCTTTTTTTTCGGATTTTTTAATAATATAAAATTATTAATTACTAACCAAATTAAAAACACATAGTCTATATTCCTCGTGTCCTCGACAATATCTAATATAATATAATTTTAATGAAATATGTTATAGATTATTTAATTATTATTATAAGAAATCAACCGTATTAAGTTTTAATGTATTTTTATAAATTTTATTTGTTCTTTTCAATCTTCTTTTGCTCTATCGGTTCGGCTCTAAGCTTAACGCGAGTTGTATTTATTAGGATACAATTATTTTTGCTGCTTTTCCATAGAAATTATTTTTTTTTATTATTTTTAATAACTTATTGGTTTAAGAGCTTCTCAATTTCATACAGCCATCTGATTTATTTTCAATATATTTCTTTCCTTATGTCATTGTTTTAAAGAAAGAAATAATTTTTAATCCAAACTCACAAAGTATTTGTTCATTAGTTTTTAATTCAGAGTAGTATTTTTAATTTATTGCCTTGGATCAGATGAAAAAAAAAATGAAATCAATAAATTTCAGTGTCGAGGAACGAGAATATTCAGTTATGAAGTAAACTTTTAATGTATTTTTATAAATTTTATTTGTTCTTTTCAATCTTCTTTTGCTCTGTCTGTTCGGCTCTAAGTTTAACGCGAGTTGTATTTATTTGTAAACAATTTTTTTTATTATTATTTATTAATGTCCAATTTTTGCAACTTAGGCTAATCGGGACGGGTTATCTACAGGTTACCACTCTTTTCTACCCAGGTTGGGATTTTAGGATGTTATTTAATGAATTTCGTCACTTAATAATTTCCTTTGCCCAGGCAAGAATCGAACTCGCCACTCTAGGTTTACCATGTGAGATTAAGGTCAACGCTTTAACTCGCATGGCTAACCTGAGCCCCAATTATTTTTGCTGTTTTTTCATAGGTTTTTCATGTTCTTTTCAATAACTGATTGATGCCCTGTGTTTGAGAGCTAATCAATTTCATAGGACGATCTGATTTATTTTCAGTATTTTGCCTTCCTTTTTCGTTGCTTTAAAAATATAAAGAAATTGTTATACAAACTCACATATATTTTATTCATTATTTTTTAAATTCAGAGTAGCATTTGTAATTTTTTGTCTTAGGATCAGATTAAAAAAAAAAATGAAAATCAATAAATTTATGAGTCGAGGAATGAGAATATTCAGTTCTGAAAGGGGTCTCTAAAGCATTGATGGAGTTTTCGGGAATGATTAGGGATCTCTGAAAGAAATAAAAAGTAGTCCATTATTCCAGTGTTCATCGTGCACTTAACAACATCTAATTAAATATAAATTTAATTAAACATTTTTGTTAATGCAATTTATTAAAATCTATAGACTTGATAGAATTAAAGTCCTTGAGCTAACCAAATTAAAAACACTGCCTTACGAAGGTGAACGCTTTTATTTATAATTTAATTTGGTTAGCTACTTGATTGAATCACATGTTTCGGATTTTTTAATAATATAAAATTATTAATTACTAACCAAATTAAAAACACTTAGTCCAGTACTCCAGTATTCCTCGTGTCCTCGACAATATCTAATATAATATAAATTTAATGAAATATTTTATAAATTATTTAATTATTATTATAAGAAATCAACCCTATTAACTTCTAATGTACTTTTTTAATTTAATTTATTCTTTTCAGTCTTTTTTTGGTTTACCTGTTCGGCTCTAAGCTTAACGCGAGTTGTATTTATCTGTATACAATTATTTTTACTGCTTTTTCATATTTTTTTTTCATATTTCTTTAATAATTGATTGCTGCCCTGTGTTTGAGAGCTACTCAATTCCATACTACCATCTGATTTATTTTCAGTATAATTGCCTTCCTTTTTCGATGTTTTAAAAAAATAAAGATATTGTTATCCAAACTCACATATATTTTATTCATTATTTTTTAAAATTCAAAGTAGCTTTTCTAATTTTTTGTCTTAGGATCAGATTAAAAAAATGAAAATCAATAAATTTCAGAGTCGATGAATGAGAATATTCAGTTATGAAGTCGAATTTGGGCTCACTAAAGCATTGATGGAGTTTTGGGGAATGAATACGGATCTCTGGAGAAAAAAAAATGAGTTCATTATTCCAGTACTCCAGTATTCATCGTTCCCTCGACAATATCTAATATAATATAAATTTAATGAAATATTTTTGTTAATGCAATTTATTAAAACCCATAGATTTCGTAGAATTGAAGTCCTTGGCCGAGTTTTTAGAATAAGCAATAAACGGGGAGTAGATCAATATGATTGTGAAGGGGGATTGCTCCTCTTTCTCATTCTGCCCTATACAAATCCCTGTTAATATTACCACATTCTTGCCTCTCGACGGTCCACATTTAATAATTCAGGGCCTCTCTCTCCAGCACAACTAAATCGATTGTCCCCCTCTTCTTCAGAAGCAAAATGAAAACAGAATTAATTTTCATCTCCGACGCTTTTATGAAATTAATGATTCGTCCTCCTTTGGCCTAAATTAGTTTGAGTCGTAATTCAATAAATTTTCATTTCATTGAATGTGTGTCTTTAATGTATGTTTTAACGCTATGCTTGGTTGTCTTATCGCTTCGTCAAACACGGCACAAAAACACTCACTATTAATACAATGAGATAACAAAACATAAATACTTCCTTACAATAGAAATTCTCAATAATCTAATTCAATAGCTCATTAAAAATAATTCATATACGGACATGTTACGTAATGAAACAGAAATAGCACGGCTGCAGATAAATTATTATTACTCATCAGACATAGTGAGTCATTTATAATTGAACGATATACACAGATGACTGACTGAGCTTCTTTGAGTCGTTAATTTCTGTAACGGTACTAACTTGAGTCAGATAATGGTATATATTTGTTTTTTACATATCTAGCCTTTTAATGTTTCCTATATTCCTAAAATAATTTATATTTATATTATAATTTATTTATAGGTTTTCATTAACAAATTCTATTTCGCCATTTAAATTAAATTAAATGAATCTTCTTGAAAGAAAGCAATTGTTATAGTTCCATCTTGTAGACTTATCATTTTAATAATTTCACTACTTCATTTAAAAAACGTCCGCAGATTTCCAATGTACTTTTAATTAGTAAGTAATTTTAATTAGTATTTAGGCTTCAATAAAGTGCTTTATTATATAACTTCAAAATACTCGTATAATGTTATAATAGTTATTATGATAAGGTGACCGAAAATAAATAAAAGTCCGTCACGCAGGGGCTGCGTAAACTAAGGAGATTTCCCACGTAAAGTTTTACAATAGAGAAATCTGCCTAATAACAACTGTAGTAGTAAGAAACCTCTAAACCTATTCAGGAGGGACGAATAGTTATGGAAACGGCCTCCAGAGCTCTCGGCGGAAAGTCCGAACAGCCGACTCCTGCTGACCACACGCAGAATTCAAATGCAAATATCTCGGTTAATATTCAAGATAGAGAATAAATGTATATAACAATATTTATAGTAAATTTAATTTGCAATAAGATTGATTCTGTACAATTTTTCAATCCGACGCATATTAACGAAGATATTTCGAATGTTCGAAAATCCTCCTCTCTAAACCCCCCCCCTCCCACTGGTCCGATTTCAGCAGTTAACGAACTTGATCTTTCTTTTTACATAAAACGACTAAATATCGAGTTTGGTAACGATCAAACAAAAATTGCGACCGCTAGAGCGGTAACAGACAAATATATATATATATATATATATATATATATATATATATATATATATATAGGGTAGTGGAACAAGTTGGTCAATTTCTTCACTCTCAGGCGAAATCGTTCCCTCACTGCTGTTAGGTAAATTAATCACACTTATTACTTCATTTGGAGTAACTCTTGTTCTCCAACCATCCTTTTTCGGAATAATAAATTCCTCAGACATCTAAAAATAAAAAGGAAAGAAAATGGTATCGATTCACATGATGTTGCATATGTGCTACATAACTATAATTTGGGCTGACACTAATAATATTTATTTTATAATTCCTCTTATTGCTTTAATACATTGTACTTACTTCAATAATGATGAGACTATTTTTTTCAAACCGCAAAAATAACTCCAAATCAGAAAAAATAGAAGTTGAATGTTGCACTGATAGCAGCTAGACCTGATATGAGATTCTGAGACAAAAGGAGGCTTGCACTTACCTGTTAGGACCTATTAGAATCTAAAAGAGCTCTATATGGTCTTCAGTGGATGTTGTAGAATGTCTACAACACAAGTTCACAGATTGCACTAGCATGAATTTTAAGAATATGTTGCAGATATGCAACACTATGCACTAGAGGGTTAATTATGTTTATCTTACCCATTCAGAGGTGATCACTTATTTTAGGGACTCGACCTTCAAGGAATATCCGTGCTCGAACGATTTCCAAATTTTATGAATTATATTTGTTCGTGACAAACGAGCAATGGCGAGGCTACAACTGTTCTTAAATGCATTATTAGTATTACTATTTATTAACGTCCACTTTTTTCAACTCAGGCTAATTGGGGCGGGTTATCTAAAGGTTACTACCCTTTACTAGGCAGGGTGGGATTTTAGGATATAATTTAATGAATTTCGTCACTAAATAATTTCCTTTGCCCAGGCAAGAATGAATTTATTCTTAAAGAAATATACACAGCGAACTAAAACATTTGTTTTGAATTTAAATTTCTTTCATTAATTTTGGGGACTAATTTTCTTGTGAAAGAGCAATTTATTTCAATGAAAACTAAAACATTTTATCACAAATCGTAATTACAACGATAAAAAGTTGTAAAAGGACTTAATATTCTATGGTTGTCTCGCACTGTCCAATCTGAAAGGGATTATTGTGATAGAGTGTAATAACATGAGAATATAGCAGGGGTTATTTATTCCAGTTCCTGGAGGCGGCAAATCAATAATAGAGGGGAGAATGCTGGAGTTTATTTCTGGAAACAACACTCCTTTCAATCCTCCAATAATCAAACTCCCATATTACTTTTGAATTTAATGGTTCATTCCAGGAATCTAGGAAGATTCACTGTTAATTAGTTAGTCCTTTGATGGGTGATAGTCAATTTATCAATAGTCCAATTACTTTACTGGAGGCATTCCGTGAAATACAGCGGCTCAATACGCCGAAATATTTTATTTCCACGCCAAAAAAAATAAATAAATAAAAAGATAATTAGTGTAAAATCACTACATTTAATAATTTTCAATAACCCTGGTAGCCATGTGATGACAGATTTTTGATTCCTTTGGCGCCAGTTGTTAATTTACAGTATAAAACCTATTTAAACAAATATCTTTCGATTAAGATTAAAAGTTCTCGTCCTAATCAGCATTTAGGAGCCTCTCTAATCAGCTGTGTAGAAGAAATTCCAAACAATCAAGAATCAAATTCCATCGATTCTAACTGGTAACTGTTACAAAATGAGGCTCGTGCAAAATTACACATACACACACACACACACACACACACACACACACACACACACACACACACAAGCTCTCCCTCTCTACATTTTTAAAAACACCCTTCTATTCCTGCCTATTAATAGCTTACGTATGTCCTACTTTCTCCTGGTGTACCATATTTTTGAGTTGTGCGACGAGTCCCGTTCTTTTAACATGTGCCAATAATTGGCACATGGCTATAATTCTTGGCTGCTCAAATGTGTTTTTTAATTCGGCGTTGCTGCACTGATGTGCATTCTTTGCTTGTCCCTGATGGCTTCCAATGATTTCCGAAGACTGTGTTCGTGACTCTTCTATCTTGATTCTCATATGGTTCTTACGCAGGGAGAAATTGAGAATAGAATGTGAGATGACGTAACTTAGGCAAATGTGTTCACTTATCGCAGCCCCTGCATGCCGGTTTTTTTTCCCTAATATAATATATATATATATATATATATATATATATATATATATATATATATATATATATATATTTGTCTGTTACCGCTCTAGCGGTCGCAATTTTTGTTTGATCGTTACCAAACTTCATATTTAATCGTTTTATGTAAAAAGAAAGATCAAGTTCGTTAATGGCTGAAATCGGACCAGTGGGAGGGGGGTTTAGAGGGGGATTTTTGAAAATTCGAAATATCTCCGTTAATATACGTTGGATCGAAAAATTGTATAGAATCAATCTTATTGCAAATTAAATTTACTATAAATAATTTTCTATACATTTATTCTGTATCTTGAATATTAACCGAGATATTAGCATTTGTATTGTGTGTGCGGTCGACAGGAGTGCGAGAGCTCTTCCGGCCGCTGCCGTAACTATTCGTCCCTCGTGTATAGGTTTAGAGATTCCTCACTACTGCCGTTGTTATTAGGCAGATTTCTCTATTGTAATACTTCGCGTGGGAAATCTGCTTAGTTTACGCAGCCCCTGCGTGACGGACTTTTATTTTCTTGTATTATTTTACCTACTTGATTTATTACAGTTTTAAATTTTGGATGTCGATGGCTGCAAAGTTATTAGAATTGAGATCATTATTGGAAATTTATTCTTCATCTGCTTTCACATTGATTTTAGTATTTTATGTGGTGGCACCCACGTTTTGTTTTCACTCATTTTGCCACATAAGTTATGATTAGCCCGGATTATAGGTATAAAAATATTAAACAAAAATATAAAATTGCAAACGCCTCTTCTGAAAAGATGAATTAGCTTTTATGAATGTTGGATTGGAAACTAAAAGGAGAAAAGTAAATCATTTTTTAAAATAAATCTTATTATTTACTTTCCTATTTATCTACAGATTTTTGGCATAACGCGTTATTTTTACAATTGGCTGGTTGTAAGTTGTTATTTAGATAATAATCGTTTAAACGGCCCTTTGGAAGTGATTTCGTTTCATATATGTGCTAGTTTATTATTTTTGTAATAGGGTCTCAGGGTCGTCTGGTTTAAGTCATTTGTTTTTTAAACACATTCCTTGATTTTTTTTTATTTGGCCCCAATCAGCTTGTTTTTGGTATATTTCTTTTGATGTTTTATTTTTTTTTTTTTTGTTAAATGGTTTGTTATTTTCATAATAAGTGGATAGTCTTAACATATTGATAATTTTTATTTACGTGACACATTTTAATTAATAATTTATCGTCTCTACATAATTAAGTTCTTCGGAAGCTTCTCGAGGAGATTGTACTACTTAAAATATACTCCTACATATAAATAACACGCGTTATACTTAACAAACACACTACTTAAGACTAATAATATGAATTTTTCTTCATTGGTAGTTTATGAAAGTTAACTTGTTATGTGATGATCTAAGAATTTCTGGTGTTGATTGTTTTGAAAGCTGGTTTGCGTAATTGAGTATTTGGCCAGACTCGGATTGCACCACAGCAGGTTAACCGTCATACACAAATAGCTTTTAACAAATTTATATCAACCTACGTGTGATATATTACTTAACTATTATAAATTATAAAGCGTTGACCTTTATCTCACATGGTAAACCTAGAGTGGCGAGTTCGATTCTTGCCTGGGCAAAGGAAATTATTTAGCGACGAAATTCATTAAATAACATCCTGAAATCCCACCCTGGCTAGAAAAGGGTGGTGACCTGTAGATAACCCGTCCCGATTAGCCTAAGTTGCAAAAAGTGGACGTTAATAAATAAATATTATAAATTAACCGTTAAATACTTTATACTTTGTGATATATTCTGCGAAGAAAACTTCCTCAGTTTAAAAAAAAAGAAAAAAAAAGTCCGTCACGCAAGGGCTGTGTTAACTAAGCAGTTTTTCCAACTGCGTCAGGTATTTGAATTTATCTCAAAGCGTAAAAGTTCAATGAGAACAATATTCGGTATTTAGGCTTCAAATAAAGTGTTTCAACAGCTTATTGTGACATGAGTAGGAGTGGGGGGTTTCAGAGGGCCAGCAACTAAAAAAATGCAAATATCGCGGCTAATAATCAGGATAATGAAAAAAAAAAACATAGATAATATCACGTATAGAATAATACATTTGCAATATGATTGGTTCTATACAATTTTTCGACCCGGCGCATGATAACGGAGATACTAAGAATTTTCGAATTCCCCTTCTAAACTCTCTCTCCCTCCTCTACTGGTCAGATTTCAGGCATTTGATCTTTAGTTTTAAATAAAACATTTAAATATCTAGCTTGGAAACGATCAAACAAAAATTGCGACTAGAGCGTTAACAGATATACATATAGTGTTGTTGTTTCTTGAGGTTTTGTTCGATGTTGGTGAAAATATATATATATATTAGTTTATGCCAATATTTCGAAAATATTTATTTTCTCTTCTTCAGGGCAAGATTAGAAATACTTAAAAATTATTGTTCATTATCTATTGCACTTGTGGTTGCAGGCCCAGTGTTCCTAATGTAATTTCCCTTCCAGAAGAGAAAATAAATATTCTAGAAATTTTCGCGTAAACTAAAATTGCTTTCAAAGTATATAAGTATGTAGTATTGAACGTACCTCATTTTCGTCATCTCGTGAGTAGGATCGGTGGACGTTTGAGGAAATTTAAGGGAAATCTGCTAAAAACCAATGAAACACTCTGAGACAATCAAGCTATTCCTTAACGCAGTTTTCATCTTAAAAAAACTAATGCTTATCATTTATTGTGATTTCCTACTTACATTTTTGTAATGAACCCAAAACGTGGAAGAAGTGTTCAAAATACATAAATACCGGCATATGTAAATATATTAATCCCTGATAAATGAACTAAGTACCGTTTTTTTTTGCCAATTCTGCGTCTCCTTTATTCCATTTATTCGCTATGGTTTTGGAATTCTTTATCGATTATCAATAGTCAGTATGAATACGTCCCCCAGGTCCAGTTACTCCGAGTATTTGTGTGCGTTAAACGGTTTCCCCTTGCCCCGAAAAATTCATAAATTTGAGAAGGCCTTTGGTATTAGCCCAAATTGTGGGGAGAAGAGGAATTACAATAAATGTCTAACAGGGAAAGGTCACAACAAAGCCGGCATTGTTTGAGCCAGCACGGGCTTAATCAATAATGTTGGCTGGCAACCTTTGGTCTTAATTGTTTTCCTATCACCTGTTGCTCCCGTTTCAGATCTTTTTCTCCTTTAGCTCAATCATGGGGCCTTTCATATAATCCAATGGAGTTTTATCTTCTTCTCTTCCCGCAAATCTTATCCTGAATTTAAATTTATTGAATAATTGTATTTTTTTTATCGTTTATATTTTTATTTTTTATTCCACGATGAATTTACACTAATTAAATGTATTTAAAAAGGGTGTAGGTTAAATGAATATACGGTCGAATGAGTACTTGTTTTGCGTCTGACAACTAACTGACTATGCGTCTGATGGCTATGATTATGGGGAAAAGTGAATCTTTCTTCTTTTTTTTTTTATTAATATAATTTATTTAATGTCCACAAATCAAGCCATGTAACATTTGCCCTCCAACGTTCCATTTGCCCTCCAGTTACACTCAATAGCGCACTAATTCCTCAAAAATCACAAATTAGGTATCTAGGACTCACATTAGACAAGCGACTAACTTGGAAACCCCAAATCCATTAAAAAGAGAAGAATTGAACCGACAGTACAGACTTCTACTAAGACTGCTTGACAACAGATCTAAACTATCACTACACAACAAACGACTGATTTATTCGACAATACTCCGACCAATATACGGACTTGAGCTTTGGAGTTCCACCAAACCTACAAATTCCTACAAAATCCAAACCCTCCGATCCAGAATACTCCGCAAAATTACAGATTCCCCATTTTACGTATCCAATTTAACTCTCCATAACGGCCTCGACATTCCTTTTGTCCATAGCCTCATAGCAATTCTACTCTCTCCTTCTCGCACATCCTAATCCTTTAGTCGAATCACTTTCATCTACCCATACTCCAGAAACCCAAGGCGACGTCTGAAACATAAGTGGCCAAGAGATCTTGTCTTGTACTGCACAGTTTAACTCCATAATACAACCCAATGTTCCCTCCATTGTGGGTATTGTCAATGGACAACTTCCCACCTCAAGTCAATAATCAAGCCATTCTTATTATCATTCATATCATTTGCTTGTAATATTTAAATATGTTGTTGCAAATAAACGAATAAATATTTTAAAAAAATGTCCACAAAATATTTATGTACATTAAAATTTACACCCTAGATTTGGTTCAATATCTGCCTAAAATAGCGTAAATAAGTACAGATCTGAACATACGTTGTAAACATGTAACACAATCAAGTAACAAAGAGCAGCTCTGGAGTACTTGTCAATGACTTGATTATTCCTTTTGTTTATACTACCATACATATAATAGTAATTTTCCTATATTTATTTATTTTTATTTATTTATGTTCACTCTGCCGTGGCTAACTGGGACGGGTTGTCTACAGGTTACCACCCTTTTCTGGAATGAATTTATTTAATGAGTCCATCACTTAATAAATTCCTATTGCCCAGGGCGGGAATCGAACCCGCCACTCTAGGTTTACCACGTGAGATTATGATCAACGCCTTAACTTACACGTCCAACCTGTGCCCCCCCCCCTATATTTATTTTAATATTGACATTTATGATATAAAAATACAATTCATTATATCTGAAAATATTGACAACAGATAAAAAGATTTCCATATTATGCATTTATATTATAATATAATGATGAGAACCATAATTTTAAATATTTAAAAAGTAACTACCTGCAAGTCAATTATAATTGTTTTTTTCATATGTTAAATCTCTAATTGTCATTTACTGGCAGAAAACCTATTTTTACTGAATAAATTATTAATTGAGGCCATTAAAACATTTTGTGCAGAATAAATGTGGAAATAATTTTAATTCTGACTAAACATTTTATTTTGTAAAAAAAATTAAATTTACACATTTTAAATGTACTTCTCATATTTCCTAAAATAATTTTTGTTTCTGTTTTACAGGTGAGCTCCTATAAATTGTCCTGATATGCATCAAAATGTGAAACTTATGTATTGGTAAGAGCAGAAATTTACAAAAATAATTTGAATGTGTTTTTATATTAGACCACTTTAAGCTACTAAGGATGGGTTATTTACAGGTTACCATTTCTATACAGAGTGAGACTAAGGATTTTATTTAGCAAGCTCATAATAAATTCTTATTGCCCACGCGGGAATCGAGCTGACCATTGTAAGTTGGCCAAGTTTATTAACAAAATAATTAAAAACTGGCTCATCTCTGGAAAACAAAATGATAAAAAAAAATCTTTCTTCAGGTCTGCATGCCCTGAACGATGTTACTACCTTGTTCACAGTCGGGGATGGAAGAATAAACGTTCTTACTATACCAAAACTATTTATATATTAATTGTTCTGATAATTCCTGGTTCCACACCGTCCAGGTTTTCTCAAAATTTTGAAGTTGACTGATGTTTTGATCTAGAAAAAAGTTTGATAGAAGGTAGGAGACTACTTTATCGTTTCGGTTCATTTCTCTTCATCTTTCAGGACAAAAACTGTTATAAATGTTGATACAAAAGTGGTTATGTACGTTGAGCATATTATGTAAAGTGAATTCTCTCCTGTCAGTCTTTTGTAAAAAAAATGTCTTTCTATCAACTCTTTTTCTGTTTCAAGTGTCAACGTTCCTTTTATTTATTTTGGCCATTATGGCAATAGAATTTCTTTTTTTAACAAAAAACCTTTAAGGCAATTCAGCTATTAAGATCGTCCACACAATATTATTTTTGAAAAATTGTCTTACAGTGTCCCACAACACACTAGATGACGGAAATAAAGTCAGTTAATTTGTGCGTGAGTGTTCGTGTATTTACGATACCCAAAATACTTATCTCTTTTAATGTGCAACTATTCGATATATATTATATAATAAACTTTTTTAATGAAGTTATTTATTACTGCAGTAATTAATTTATCGGGGTTATCTCATTTATTAACGGATATTGGTTTTTCATAGTATTTTCGAAGTAAATCGTATCTAGATCAAATTTCAAGTCATTTTTTTTCCCCTCATAGCAACCCTATGAGGAGTTATTTAGTTGAATACATGTTCCATTGCCACATGGCATATTACATGTATTACTATGTTTAAATACATTTTTTTTACAATATATACACGTTAATCAACCAGCTAATTCAATATAATACAAAAAAATAATAAAATAAAATATTAAAATAAGTAAGATAATTACAAATAAAATTTAAAAAAAATGAAATAAAACAACAAAAAAGAAACAAATCAATTAAAGTTAGTCTCAACCGATGTTTAATTTACGAGTCTCTGTAGGGTAAATATATTGAATTATAATTCCCCTTCCTCACAATCAACTTTACATTCTAATGTATTTTTGCTAAATCTATATGTATACTTTTGATAAACTTTATAAGTTCATAGATATACTTTACTAAATACCAATATAAATATACAGTTTACAATCGAGACTTACAAAAGAGTATTTTTAATAGCGGTTATGACTTACCTAAAACAGCTGTCACCATTAAGCTTTGTGCCGTATCAAATGAAAGAAACTTTTATTCATACATGCTTTGGAAGATAGAATACTTTCTACGATTATGAATTATACTGTTCAATACGTTATAAAAAAAAAAAAACGACATGCAAAGGAGACGGGAAATATAAAAAATATTGAGGAGAGGGAAGTCTTAAATAACAAATAATTTTATTATGAACAAATCCACAGCAACGACGGGTATGAACCCTAAAGACTGTGACGGGGAAATGTCAAAATATTGTGGAAAGTAAAGAGTTGCCAAAAAAATACCATCTTCATTCAAGCTCAAATGAATTCCCGGGCGAAGCCGAGTACCTTAGCTAGTTATGTTATAAACTTCAAGTCATGTTAACAGTTTATAGACTATTTTATTTTCTGCCTCAATATTCTCCCTTTTTTGAATGTTATCACTAAGTATTTCTCTTAAGGGTAACTGGCTGTTGAGCTCATACTAATGACGAGAAATTTCTTTAAATGACAAATGTTATAATTGATTCATTTCCGTATCTGACAAGAATTCTGATATGCTTTTGTCAACTCAATTAAACTTTTAAGGTGTTATTTAGTGTAATAATTAAGGGAGTTTATAAAAATGTCATTGGCAAATAGATTCTAAACTTTCAAACTCCCACTAAAAGTTTTTGTTGATAAAACCGTTATTCTTTTGTACCTTAATAGAAGATAACAGTAAAATATTACGACTGTCTCTGGTAGTGCTGTGTGTCTTGGTGTTGACATTGAACTGAGATGATTGATGAGTTGCCACAGCCTCTTCCCTCGTTCATTTCATCATCTGCCGTATTGCCAGCTTGTAGACACACTGCTTATCACTGAAGCCAGGATCCGGTGTCGCCCAAGGAGTCAAATAGAAAAACACTAATAGCTGCAGACCGTTTACCGGTCGATGACTTTATACATTCCACTAGTCCCCGACACTCTCTCTATCTCTTTCTCTAGCTGGAATAAACTGCTATATTATTCCAATTATCGTTCTGTGTACCATGTGAACAACTCCCAACATTCCCCATAATTAGACCCGGGTAAGAAATGAAAATCTATTTCTTCAGATTATACCTTTAAGAGCAAATCAGCGGGGTGAGTATTAAGTATATGACTGAAATAAGATATTTTTGTGCACTCCTGTGTGTTCGGAAGATAGAGAGCAGTACCTTTTATTGTTAAAGAATTCAGTTCTCATCTCAAAGACGATATTGTCAAACTTTTTCTGCAAGGCAACCGACATATCGGAAAAAAAATTAGGGTTATCTCCGCGATCGTGCAATATACAAATTCAAAGTTTTAATCCGGTTCAGCGGTCAATAAAAACATACGTCCACAAGACTCCCCCCCCCTTCTGTGCGTGAATCTCGTGAAATAGTGCAAAAAGAAAACCCTCAAGTAACTGCTCATGAGCTTACAGAAGACATCGCAACATCTTTTGATAAAACTGTGACACCCCAAACCATGAAGAATAGACTAAATCAAAGAGGATAAAGGGTAGAGCGGCAAGGAAAAAAACGTGAAAAGGATTGAAGTTTGCCGTTGATTGACGGGAAATCAGCTATTGAGGTCTTCCTCATGACGCGATTTTCGAAACATTTCTTCAAATGCCCATCAATCCTACACAGGAGATGACGAAAATGAGGTCCGTTGAAAACTGTATATATGTCTGCTACCGCTCTAGCGGTCGCAATTATTGTTTAATCGTTACCAAACTCGATATTTAGTCGTTTTATGTGTGTAAAAAAAAAGAAAAAAGAAAGATCAGATTTGTTAACCGCTGAAATCAGGACAGGGGGAGGAGGTGGTTTAGAGGGCAGGAATTTCGAAAATTCGAAATATCTCTGTTACTTTACGTCGGATCGCAAAATTGTATAGAAACAATCTTATTGAAAATTAAATTTACTATAAATTTGCTCTATACATATTTTCCGTATAATAAGTATTAACTGATCATATGATGAAGTTCTATGTTTCAATAGTATTATTATTATTTGTTAACGCCCAATTTTTGTAACTTAGGCTCATTGGGCGGGTTATCTACAGGTTACCACCCTTTTCTCTCAAGGGTGGGATTTTAAGATGTTATTTAATGTATTTCGTCACTAAATAATTTGCTTTGCCCAGGCGAGAATCGAACTCGCCACTCTAGGTTTACCATGTGTGATAAAGGTCAACGCTTTAACTCGCATGGCTATCCTGAGCCCGTGTTTCAATAGATAAATGGAAATGCGTGACGCACGTGAGAAATATGCTTGTTAGCGTGTCGGACTTTTGGGGGAGGAAGAGGTTGCTGTAGCATTTATATATTTTATTACACACATAAAATATTGTTTAACAATTGGGTAGCTAAAGGTTTAAAAGTTTGAAAAATGCCCCGAGGAAGAATCACTTTTCATTTTAAATATAAAAGACCACGTTGACAGATGGTGAATCCATTGGCGGACAGGTAACCGCAGTGTGTCAGTTAATATGACTGGATGTAATGCCTAGCCCTGCTCCACAATGGCTGCTGTTTTAGGTTTATCTCGCTATATACCTCGCTGCCTACCTCTCTCTCACTTGCAATTTAACAATCTCTTTTCTAAAAGCCTTTTCATTATCTCTCTTTGAACGAGCACTCGAATGAATAGTTTGCTGTATACCTGAAATTAGCATTTAAATAGAAACTATCTTTTAATTTCATCCTATTTTACTCCTATGTTTCTTTCGAAAGAAGCAAAAAAATATACATTTTCTAGCATTGCGGGAACACTGTTTAGTAGCGCCGTATAGGAAAACAAAATTCTTAATTTGAAACTTGTATATTCATTGGTTGATTTTCATGCATTAAAATGTTTTGGTTAAGTGAATGTGAGTGCTATAATAACCATTTACAAATCATGATTATGATTTATGGATTTTCTGCTAAGTGAATTGTCGTAAGTTAAGACATTCTCAACAGAATATTCAGGTTATAATGTACAAGTGTTCCAAACTACCTGCACTACAAACATCAATCAATACTAACGAAATTTGTAATAATTAAAAGCTTATACTTTATTGTGTAAAGGAAATGAAAAGTTAATAAAAATATAGTAGGATGAAATATAGTCGTGTGGAGTGAAAAAATAAAAGTCCAATATAATGAATACAAATTTTTGCACAAAAACAATAAAGAAAAAAGTCCGTCACCTAGGGGCTGCGTTAACAGATTTCCCACGTGAGTCACGTATTTGCGTTTATCTCAAACCGTAAAAGTCCAATTAGAACAATATTTGGTATTTAGGCTTCTAATAAAGTGCTTCATAACATAATAGCATATTGTTAATATGAGATGAGTAGGAGTAGGGGTTTACTGAAGACCAAAAACTAAAAAAATGCAAATATCTCGCTTAATAATGAAGATAGTGAATAAATCATAACAACATTTATAGAACATTACATTTGAAATAAGATTGATTCTATACAATTTTTCGATCCAACTCATAATAACAAAGATGTTAAGTATTTTCGAAATTCTCCAATCTAACGCCCCCCCCCTCCCTACCCCTGGTCCGATTTCAGCCGTTAAAGAGCTCAATCTTTGTTTTTATATAAAACGATTATATATCAAGCTTGGTATCGATAAGGCCAAAAATTGCGACCGCTAGAGCGGTAACAGAGAAATATATATATAAAATTGGGTTCTGTTTTGCCATGCAAATTAAGGCGTTGTCGTAGTTTACACTGTCCCTGTATAAGGGAAATGCATCTTGCTGAGGCAACTTGCAGTCAATATTTCCCGATCCTTGGTTTCCCTTGGTAACATGGAGTTGTAAGTTTACGAACTCAGCAAAAACGTTCTGATTTTAGACTCGTTCTGTTTAGATCACATTCTGTTTATTTGTGGGAAGTTATTGAGAGAATTACGGATTACTGTGGTCTCGAATTAATTCTTTTTTCTCCAATTTATATCGCTTTTCTTATCAGCCATGTGATCCTTAATGTTCAAGCTAGAGTTTAAGGATTTGTGTCCATAAGTTGTTTATAGGTAGACTAATGCCTTAATAATAGGTTGTAAAATACGTTCGTAGCTTTTATCAATATTTCAATTTAATCCTCTCTGTTTTTATAAAATCATCATTGACTTGGTCAGTAATGTTTACATATTCTTAAAAAGGATTAGTTCAGGTGCTATTATGCATCAGTTTCAACAGTGATTCCTTATCTTTGAGTGGTATGCTTGCTCAAAATGGAAGAGAAAAAAATCATTTTCGTCATATAATGATTTTTTTTTATTTCCGAAAAGGAAAATCCGCTGCACAGACGGTTTTAATGGGATGTGATCCTCCACCCACCCTATTCACCAGGCCTTGCCCCAACAGATTTTCACTTTTTTTGGGCCCTTCAAAACTGTCTTAACGAGAAATACTTTAATTCGCTCGAGGACTGCAAAACGCACATAGAGGAATTCATTGCGTAAAAATATAAGACGTTCTTGGAGGGAGGAATTAAAAAATTACCTGAAAGATGGCAACATGTAATACATCAAAATGGGTCATATATTATTGAATCTAAATATTTACAAGATTCTGAAGTTTTTATGAAGTCACCAGTAAAAAACGCTACGAACTTATTTTACAACCCAATTGAACATATGGAATCGCAGAAAGAAAATATAGTGGTTCTACAAAAAGTAACTTTATTTGTATACAATAGTGGTTAGACTTAGAAATATTAACTCTACAATACTAATTCCTACTAAGGTAGAATTTTCTGGAGTAAAACCCTTTTTTTTTTAAAGCGCTGCCCATATAATTAAATATATAAAAAATATTTATATTTTTTTTAAAGTAAGTTAAGTAACTTCATGTCTGAATAATGTACTATATACTCAATTGTAAGTTGGTATTCTGGCAGGTGGAATTGACTTCTAATGTACATAGGTAGGATGAAAGAATTGGCTACGCTTCCACTGTAACTAACTATAACTTGGTTATAATGGAAGCGTAGCTAATTATTTTATACTCAAGATGAATACTATCAAAGATGTTTAATTATTAAATAAAACTACAAAATATTTGTCATAAAAATTGGTCAGAAAATAATTTTGTCATTTGGTGCATTTTGACAAGTTGGTGATAATTTATAAATCATGTTATCCTTTAATTAATCGAAGACTAATGACAATGAATGTTAAATATTAAAAATGGTTGTTAATGTTTAGAGTGTTCTTAAGATTGTTTAAAAAACTAATTTACAATATATAGAATATGTAATTAATAGATTTAATAAAATGTATTTAAGGAATTTAAAATAATTTTGTTACAATTGTATTATATAAGTATAAATGGTAATGAATAATATGTAAAGGAATTAATCCACATAACCTATGGTTTTGTTAATAATTGCTTTTAATGGAAATAAATACATTTAATTTAATTTCAAACGCATACGTTTATATCTGCAATAATAACTTCTACTAAGTGCGATTAACAATCCACTTTGAACAGACTTCCATATTACTATTATTTCATAGCTGACTACTCCAATTACGTCCAATTTTAAAATAAAGAGGGATAAACCAGCGGAGTAATCTTGGGATTCTTTCCTTGTTGAAATATTTCTCTTTTATCAGCCTCTTTGTTCGAAATTAATTAAAAGGTATAATCCCTATCCTTTGATCTAAAATCATTTTCCGACCGTTTTTTTTTTTTTTTAGGTAAAGATTGACTTCAGAGGGTAAAAACCCTTTGATTTTAAGATTAATTTTTATGTCAGCGAAGAAGTGACTTTTTGAAATCTATTATCTCTGTCATATCTAATTAATAAGATGTGTTAAGGGGATGATAACTTATATGACACATTACTGATTACTAAGGGTGAACTCAACACATTGTTATTTATTTACAATATCAGGAGAATAGATAAAGTTTATATTGAGTTAGCTCTTTCTAGCCACCACAAAAGTAGTGCTGAAAGTTTCTCTAGCAGGCAGAGGACATGAATAAGGAATATATCACCCTTTCTATTCGGGCACCCCAATCTCCGTTCAGCCTGTTTGCTAGAATGACTAAATCTATTTAGTGACGAACTCATTAAATGAAATCCGTAGTCCCAACCCTGGCTGGAAAAAAGGTTGTAACCTTTAGACAACTCGACCCAATTAGCCTTAGTAGCACAAAGTCGACCTTAATAAATAACAAGATTTAGTGTACCCACTCACTTCTATTTCGCAAGACATTTGAGTGTTAATATTGACATGGGTGATCGAACTTTCAAATACTCATAAATTTTAGCAGATTTTCCTTAAGGGAAATCAGCTATTGAGGTCGTACTCATGACGCGATTTTCGAAAAGTTTTCTTCGAATGTCCATCGATCCTAATCCTACCTAGGAGATGATGAAAATGAGGCCAGTTCAAAATTGTATATATACATAATTTTGAACGGGCCTCATTTTCATCATCTCCTAGGTATATATATCGTTACCAAACTTGATATATAATCGTTTTATGTAAAAAGAAACATCAGGTTCGTTAACAGCTGAAATCGGGGAATTGTTAATATTACCATTATTATGCGTCTGGTCGAAAAATAACATAGAACCAATCTTATCGCAAATGTAATGTTCTATAAATGTTGTTTTGTACATTTTTTCATTATCTTAATTATTAACTCCTACTCATCTCATAGCCTAAATACCAGATATTGTTATCATTGAAATATTACTTTTTGCGATAGACGCAAATACGTAACGCGCGTGAGAAATCTGCCTAGTACTTTTTTCTTTATTGCTTTTGTGCAAAAATTTGTATTCATTATACGTCAGATTATCTTCTGGTTTTTTTTTGGAAATAAACATTAAGACGGGTTTCCAGCTAATTTACAAAAGTTTCCAGTATGGAAAAGATTTAGTAGTCCCGCCTTCTTGGGATCAGAGAGTTACTGCATTTGCAAATTTGTTCCGGACAATAAAAAGCAGTTCCGTTTCATCTTATTTCTAACTATATTATAAACGGAAATTTAAGGAAATGCCTTAAAATATTAACTATAAATAATAACGTAATGGAAATGGCATAGACTCCAACCCCGTTATTTTTCGAGAATGAGAAAAATGTATAGAGGAGAAATTGTATGATACTACTTTGTCAAATTTATTAAAGGATTGGAGGCCAAAACTTTATTTTTATGGAACCAAAGGTTGTTCAGAGACTATGCTTCGATCCGACTTTTAATAACGAAGATATTAAACATTTTACATTTTTAGAACCGTTCGATTTACACCATTAACGAACTTGATTTTCAAATTTACATGAAAACTTCAAATTTCGAATATGCTCCCAAAGAAAAATTGTAATAGTGTTAACTGAAAAATGTTATGCATATTTAAATGGACATAATTTTTGTATTTCTAGTCAAATTAGTTGAAACTTTTCAAAAATTGTGTTGTTCGTTAAGGGAAATCTACTAATAAAGCTGTTAGCATATATCATTTTATTTCTATCTAACTATCTAATATATGAATATTTTGTACCATTTTAGAAAGTGGAAGTATTTTTAAGAAATTTATGAATTAAGTATGTAAATTTTGAAACCCAGGGGTAATGAATTAAGGACGGTCTGTCCCTCGGTGTCTCTCGTCTCCCGACTACGCCTATATTCCATTTGTGAATTTACATGTTTTAATTTGTTTATCGTTGTAATATAACATTTTGAGTAACACAAACAGCTGTGGCCTGTTATTTCTGTCTTTCTTTCCAAAATTCCTGAAAAGAGTTACGACGATCCTTCCATCTTTAGTGCATTCCTATTTAATGCTTGGGACTAACAGTTTATAAAAAAAAATTGGAGAGAAAAAATTGTTTTGTTGTGTAATAATTCTGTCAGCTGATTTATTTTTTTTTTCAAGTCGTAAAATTAACCAGAGTTCACATTTCTTTTTTTTTAATTTGTTTAATAGTGTTAATTTTAAATCATACAACATTTATCAACCATCTATTTCATTCGTGCTCGCCCTGAAAGGTATTAGTTTGAATATTATAAAATGTTTCTGTCTTTTTGCGTTTTCATCAAATTGTTTTTTATCGACCAACCTTATTAAGGAATTTCTTCTTTTCCTGAAGCGGGAAAGAAGAAAAAAAAACGCAGGGGCTGCGTAAACTAAGCAGATTTCCCATGTGACGTTTGACAATAGACAAATCTGCATACTGGTAACACAACACCACCGTGATTAAATACAAACGGTAATGAGAAATCTTTCAGTTAATTAAAATAAATTCCCAACTGAAACGGCTTCCGAATTGTAAGAATAATTTATATTTTAATAACTCAAATTTTAGTAGTCCAAGAACTAAAGAAGGGGGGCGGACGAACAGAACGTATTTGCATAAATCTCACAAAGCAACGAAGGTAAGGTAAGGTTAGAAGAAGCTTCCACCTTAGCCGATCAGTTACGGAAACGGCCGACCTAATCCGAACTATACCCGACCACAGACTTCATAAAAATGCAAATATCTCGGTTAATATTCAGAGAATAAATGTATGGAACAATATTTATAGTAAATTTAATTTGCAATACGATTTGTTCTATACAATTATTCGATCCGATGCATAATAACGGAGATATTTTGAATTTTCGAAATCCCCCCTCTAAACCCCCTCTCCCTCTAGTCCGATTACACCCATTAACGAACTTCTTGGCCATATCGAGTTTCGTAACGATCAAACAAAAATTGCGACCGCTAGAGCGTTAACAGACAAATATATATTTAATTTTGAACGGACCTCATTTTCGTCATCTCCTGGGTAGGATCGATGGACATTTGAAGAAATTTTTCGAAAATCACGTCATGAGTACGACCTCAATAGCTGATTTCCCTTAAGGGGAATCTGCTAAAAATGCACCTGGCCCGTGCAGTGAGAGAATATGGAAAAGGAAAACAAGTTTGTAAAAGAGCGGTTGTGTTTACTGATAAAGTTAAGTTGCTATTGATTGTGTCATGAGAGGGGGCCAAAGAGGTAGGGGATTGTCAGAATCGATACTTCATTCTAGTCGACTCTTATAATTGGCTCACAACTAATAAACCCCTTTTTATTTATCACCCATTAAATGGAGGTCGGCTCGCAATTATTTCTTTGCTCTCATATCCTCTGCCTTTTATTCAACTGATTACATCCTATTCAATGTTTGGACATTTTAATATATTCCGAATGGAAATGATTAATTATCCTAATGGGTTTGTTCGTTGTCGAGGGGGATTTATGTATAAATTTTATCCCTTGAACAAGCGTTGTGTTAAAAATTAAAATCTCTTTTGACGTAATATTCAGGGCATACCAAAGTTGAACTAATTTTTATATGTCACAGAGAATCTGGTATGGCATTCAACTCAATAAACTAAATAAGTATGAACTCTTATAATCCCAATTTATAGATAATGTTTTTAAGTATTTAAGAAATAATGGATTATTTTATGAAATTTTAAAGCTATTATTTACCATTATGAAAGTTAGGTATAGCAAGCACTGGACGTGGAATTTTATTTTTATTTTGTTTTTTCCTCATGTTGCAAATATACTAACAATTTATATTTAATTTTGTCCATTCTATTTAATTTGTACATTTGTAAATTTTAGCTTTGTAAAAAATTTAATATTTATTTAATTTCGTAAAATTATATTCTAACATGTTAAAGATGAATGGCCATTGTAGTGGCATCTCAAATAAATAAATAATATAGTCCCATCCTGGCCGGAAAAGGGAAGTAACCATTATTTGATTGTTTCCTATTTGCCAAAATGAACCAAAAGTTTCATGAATATAAGAATAAAAAAATCTATTATACGTTTTTCTATAAAAACCTGTTTATTAGAGTTTCAAAAGTGTTTTTCAATTTGTGGCATTCCACCAAAGTAATTATCAAAGATTTAGTTTTTTAAGCAAAGTTTTATTATTGGTTAGTTGCAAGGAATAACTGAAATATTCTATAAAGTCTTTTTTTTGTTTTCTCAAGTACAAACAACACCAGTAAAGCATTATTAATAATATGGTCTGAAACCCTATGGTCTAATAGGAAGAAAAGGAAAAACCGCAAAATATTTGAATGCAAAATAATTACTTCCGCAGTAATTGTCTTAAGGTTAAAGGTATATACGATTCCTTTTATCTTCCTAATCACTTTTATAACAGGTTTCTTGAAAAACGTTTATTTTTTTCGTTAAGTGCATTTCCTGCAAATAAATAGGTCATTTTATAATGTATTCCTGTATTTAGGTGTGGGCAACCTTTGACTTGTTGCGGGGCAAATGTTAATGTGCAAATACATTCGCGTATCGCTTTTAAAAGTAGTGCATTTTAATGTAGTGTTCAACATTTTTAACGATAGATATCAGACATGAAATTATAGCGGCAATGTAATTATAATACAATTTATTAATATAACAAAATGAAATGAAAAAAAATAGGTACAATCAATGAGTTTGAATTTGGGAAACTAATCCATCGATGTTTGGATTAATTCCACTAATACAAAGACGAAATGAATTTCCCAAATTATCGTCAGTCAGCCTTGTACGATGTTTTGATTTATTAATTTTCATCATTGAAAAGAACTGTTCTCATTTAATAGTACTGCCAAACGCACAAATCTCTCCTTGTCTTCCTTATTTAGAGTTAGTAGTGTAATATTTTTGTTTGATTGGGTTTTTCAAAATGTCTCGCGGGCCGGATCAAACCTTACCGCGGGCCGGGGGTCGCCCACATTGATGTGAAAGTTATAGGTCTCTTTTGCCAGATAGGCGACGAAGTCTGTTTGGAATTCAGGGAATATAATTCTTAAAATAATTTTAATGTGGGTAATAGTAATAACTTTGTTTACTAGAAGCACTACGTTCAAACAATTTTCAGTTTGCCTCTGTCATTCCGGGGAAAATCGAGTTGTCCAATCATCCTTCCTCTTTCACCGCAATAGCTACTTCAATGGGAGCTTGTTCGTTGATGGAAACTTGTCTTCCAAGTCAGCAGATCTGTCCCTTCCAGAAATACCTCTATGCCCCGGGAACCAATTCAATTGACAAGTCAATGTTGCTATTTATTCCCTCTGAGTTCGACTCCGGGATTTCTCTCGTTTATTCTACAGCGCCCGGAATCAGAAATATTTCCTAAATTCTATTCTACATTTACCTCTTGCTATTGGAGTTTTGTCATCAGAACACGTTTTTAATTAAGTGAATTGCATTGTGTAATCAATACACCAGTAACCATGGATGTCTAGAATCGAAAGGGCTGGCGAAATAGCTTATCACCTACTTGTTCTTATCATTTAAATGATTGAGAATGAAAATGGCCGTGGCCTGCCACAAGGTATTGATAAGAGGTCAGGTGGTCAGCATGAAGGATTATATGGCATGTACCATAGTAGCCCATTGGACATCTGGACCTCAACTCTCCTTTACATGGTTACAAACAGATAATAAGTCCAAGTAAATTAAAATTCAAGACAATGACCATTGTACTTGCGAATCAAAGACAAACGTGTTTACATATACTTCTACTGAGTTAATGACTGTTCAACATTTAATCATAATAGATCGAATTTAATAATTAACATAATTTTAAAAGGAGGTAATTGGCCAGAACCACCTCATATTATATTTAACAAATATAATAAAGAATTTATAAAGTTTATCAAAAGTATAGATATGGAAGTAGCATAAATAAATTAGAATGTATAGATGATTGTGAGGAATGGGAATTATAATTCAACATATTTACCTTACTACATAGGCACGCAAATTAAACATCGGTTGAGTTTAACTTTAATTGATTTGTTCTTATCTTATTTATTTATTTTTTAATTTCATTTATTAATTTTATTTGTAATTATCTTACTTATTTTATTTCGTTATTATTATTGTTTTTTTATATATTATATTTGTGTAGATAGTTAATTAACGTGTATATATTGTAAAATATAAATGTATTTAAGCATAATCATGCATGTAATATGCCATGTGCCAATGGAGCATTTATTCAAATAAATAACTCCTCATAGGGTTACTATGAGAAGAGAAAAAAAAAGTCCAAGTAATGAGAAAAATACTTGAAGGAACGACTGATCTAAAATAAAAAGGAAGAGTTCATACTCATTCTTTAAATATAAACATTTCTTTAGCAATAATCTGCCGTAACAATTTATAGAGCAGTTGTATTATTTAACATTTGATTTGCTTCTGGATCATAAATGGTTATGAATTATGTGTTTCCAAATTCTTACAATCCTGCCATGTCTATATATTTTATCCTTTTCAGTTTCATTCGTGGACGATCGCTCAAACTATATTACCTTACAGCCGGTTTTCTGTAGAAAAAGTACCTAGGTATTGAGGCTGTTCACATAGGAAAAGTTCTCGCTAAGTGCAATGTCTTATTTCCGCTTGTTGATCATAACAGCAATTTAAGGATATTAATTTGGTATTAAAGGGTATTTTCTAAATTCTTGACTCCTAAGAAAACCCTCCCTAGTTCATACGTGTCAGGCTTTTTATCACAATGCATTGCATTGAAACTATATAATGAAATGTATCTTTAAATAAATATTATTTTTATATATCTTGCAATTAAAATGTAGCCTCTTTAACTTTTTATTGATTAATTAATTTTCTAGACATCTTCTATAAGTAAGTCTCAAATAAGTTCCCCCATTTTTTTTATATTGAGAATGGCTTAAATATTACATTTGGTAATTCCAAAAATAATTGGTATAAAATGAATATTAAAATGAATATTTTAATTTTGATGTCAACTCCGCTAATTAAAAGATTAGCGTAAGAAATTAAAAAAAAATAATATTAAATTATTTATTGACGTCAACTTTTTGCAACTAAGGCTAATTGGGACGGGTTATCTACAGGTTACCACCCTTTTCTAACCAGGGTGGGACTAAGGATTTTATTTAATGAATTCCGTAACTAAATAAATTCCCTTGCCCAGGCAGGAATCAAACTCGCCACTCTAGGTTTGCCATGCGAGATTAAGTCCAACGCTTTAACTCACATGGCTAACTTATAATAAAATAAATAATAAAATACTCTCTTAATTGATTTAACATAGATTAGAAAAATTTAAATTCTCTGTATGTAGTTGGAGTTTGCACGGTGTCTCTGCAGACCTCCAGAAATTAATATAGATGAACTTATTTAATTAAATGATTGTGGGAGCTTGTTGTTTGTTTTTTTTTGTTTCGTATGGTTTTAGGGCAAAAAACTACTAGGTTATGATCGCCCTGTAAATCTACAAGTATAACTCGCGTATTGGTATTCTCATCTATATCGCCAATTGAGGGAACTGACAGCTTCTAATATTCGTCTTATTTCGTACAATTCTTTTTTTTTAGCAGATTTCCATTAAGGGAAATCAGCTATTGAGGTCGTACTCATGACGCGAGTTTCGAAAAATTTCTTCAAATGTCCATCGATCCTACCCAGGAGATGACGAAAATGAGGTCCATTCAAAATTATATATATATATATATATATATATATATATATATATATATATATATATATATATATATATATATTTGTCTGTTAACGCTCTAGCGGTCGCAATTTTTGTTTGATCTTTACCAAACTCGGAATTTAATCGTTTTATGTAAAAAGGAAGATCAAGTTCGTTAATGGCTGAAATCCGACCAGTGGGAGGGGGGATTTTTGAAAATTCAAAATATCTCCGTTATTATGCGTCGGGTCGAAAAATTGTATAGAATAAATCTTATTGCAAATTAAATTTACTATAAATATTGTTTTATACATTTATTCTGTATCTTGAATATCTGGCGGCCGTTTCCATAACTATTCGTCCCTCGTGAATAGGTTTAGAGGTAACCTAACCTCTGTTTTTTGGGGCTAGAAACTACTGGGTTATTACGCCCTAAATAATGTTTTAGGTTTAGAGGTTTCTTACTACTGCAGTTGTTATTAGGCAGATTTCTCTATTTAAAACTTCACGTGGGAAATCTGCTTTTCTTTCTCTTTTTTAAATGCTCTTTATTATTGATTATACGTGATTAATTCCCGGACCTTAATATAACTTAGCGAAATTAAATTAGACTCTAACAAATATATAATATGTTTTTACGATTTATCATATAGGGGTGCGTCTTGTATTCACTAAGCGATTTTCACGTTTAGAAATATTTAATCTGCATGTCCTTAATTTCCAAATGTTTTATCTTTGTTTTATCAAGGGGACAAAGCGTTGAATCAAGTTTCGTAAATTGAAGGAGGAAAGAATTAGGGCTTGGAAAAGCAAGGGATTTACTTGGCAATTCGCCGTGGGTGAAATTTCAGCGGGAGAGGAATTTCATAGGGTGGTGGCTGAAATTCGGGGGGGAGGGGGGATTGAGGGGGAGAATTTCCCGAGTAAATTCCAGTGCTGACAACAGAACTCCCTCCTCCTCCCTTCCCCTGAGAAATATATGTATAAAAAAAAAAAAGTATTACTTTCACAAATTGCCGGAGGAATAAAAATGAAAATTTCTCCCTTTTTTTTTTTTTTAAATGATCTTCTTTTCTTGTTAATTTTCTAATGTAGAGGCGAGTTATGCTTGTTTGATGCTGTGGAAATTTGTTTAAATTTATTTAGAACGAATTCTCCCTCCCATCTTCTTGATGAAGTAGAATGGAGAATTTAATCTGGTTTTATATTCACCAAATATTCTATGTATAACATCATTTCTGAAAAGAGGCATTTTAATAACCGTTTGAGAATTTGTCTTGTCTGTTGGATGGTTATACAATTTTTTTTTTTTTTTTTATTCTTTGAACTGAAATGAAAACTCTCAGAATAAACAACAGTTTATAGTTTTTAATTTAGTTTTATTGGACAAACATGTTTTAGCAGATTTCCCTTAGGGGAAGTCAGCTATTGAGGTTGTACTCATGACGGGATTTTCAAAAACTTTCTTCAAACTTCCATCGATCCTCCCTAGGAGATGACGAATTTCCAAATTTTATATATTGCATTATATATTTGACTGCTAACACTCTAGCATCCGCAATATTTATTTAATCGTTACCAAATTCGAGATTTAAACATTTTATGTAAAAATTAAGATCAAGTTTGTTAACGGCTGAAATCGGACCTTGGGGGGGGGGGGGGGTTATTTCAAAAAATCTTAATATATCCGTTATTATGCGTCGCATCAAAATATTGTATAGAACCAATCTTATCGCGAATGCAGTGTTCTATAAATGTTGTTATGGACATTTTTTCATTATCTTGATTATTAACATAGACATTTGCATTATTTTTAGTTTTCGGCGTTCAGTAAATCCTCACTCTTACTCGTCTCATATTAACAATATGCTATTATGTTATGAAGCACTTCATTTGAAGCCAAAATACCAAATTTTGGTATCATTGAAAGTTTAAGTTTTGAGATAAATGCAAATACGTAACGCACGTGGGAAAACTGCTTAGCAGATATAAATAAACTGATTTAATAACTTTGAAGGCATTTTTCTTTATTTTAACATTTTAAATTTATTATTGGATCTAAATGTTATTGAGCTGCCTTGCGGAGCTCATCAAATAAGTAAATAAAGATAGCGTCATTCATGCAGATGGAATTTGTTTTTATTATGGTTTTCTGGATGATTTAATATTAATCATTATTTTAACCATTGAAAGCATATAATTGTTTAATTATTTTAACCATTCAAAGTATATAATTGTTTACGTAATTTTATTAGTCTTTATAGTTTTTAATTATCTAGTTTCCTTACAAAATTTTTTGTTTTTGAATTTAACGTTTTGTTTTTGTTTATTTTTTTTATAATTTGATTTGTTGATTTGTGTTTTTTTTGTCTCTTTGGTTGCGGTTTGTTTTTTGTTGCATTCTGTTATTTAGTTACGTTTTGTTATTTGATTGCGTTCTGTTATTTAGTTGAGTTTTGTTATTTAGTTGCTTTCTGTTATTTAGTGTGTTTTGTTATTTGATTGCGTTCTGTTATTTAGTTGAGTTTTGTTATTTAGTTGCTTTCTATTATTTAGTGTGTTTTGTTATTTGATTGCGTTCTGTTATTTAGTTACGTTTTGTTATTTGTTTGTGTTCTTAGTTTGTCCTGTTCTAATTGTATTATTTTATTTTTTTCTTGTTACTGTTTTCATTTTTGTATTTTGTTTATATACATTGTTTGTTTTTTTGTTTTTTTTTTATGAGCAATATCGCCTAGCTGTGAACGCTCCTAAATAAATAAAATAATATTAATTCACAAATTTTTCGTGACCTGCTTGAAGTATTGATCTCCAATTTACTTTCAAGTATAGTACATTAGACGATTGGAGCCAATATTTTTTTCAGGTAGGCCGCCAGTAGTATAAGGGTAGTTTTATTGTGCATCCCCCCTACCCCACTGAGTCCTTTGTACTAGGCTAGGGTGCTTGGAGGGAGAGAGCCACGTGCCCTGCCACTCTTTCTCCCTCCCTAAAATTGTATTTACATTTAAAACATTTTTTTATGGTCTACCCTTAAAAATGCATATATGCACCTGTGTTGGCTACATGATAACGCCAGCGGGTATTACAGCTGCTCTTCGCCGAGTCCTGAATGTCCTCTTGTATTTCATCCTTTAATATATCTGTGTGTTGGGGACACGTGCGCGCGCCTGTCTATAAAATCGGAACTCGTCAGTCTGTGAGAGAACCATAACTGATGATATTGAAGTAGGTTTATTGAAACGTGAAAAATTGGGGGAAAAATATTATGATTCAGGTATTGCTGGAAGGTCTTAAAATCAGCCACATATTAACATTATTATATATTATATTTATTGTCATCTATGTTTGGTTATTTATTCATAATAAATCTAAATTGCATAGCAATAACTTCTCATTGCAAACTCTAACTAATGAAATAATTGTTGGCTATCTTCAAATAATGAAAAACTCACATCTAATGCAAGGGTCACCAATAAAAAACATTTTGTTTTTATGTAAATGTTTTTTCCTTGCCATGAAACAGTGAAGAACATATAAAAGTATTGTGTCCAGAATAAGAAGATGAAATGCATTAATGTTTTTAGGGTTTTATTTAGTTAGGCTAATAGTATAATTCTCTATGTCTTCAGGACTTGGACAATTGTGACATTGAACATAAGTCCCATTTGTCCGTTCTTCTTTTATTAAAGGGCGACGGTATAACAAATACTCTTTCATTATTGAAACCCTTAAAACTAGATCATTCGTGTTGTAGGATTATAACAGTTTTAAATAAAATTGTTCCCTGTCAAAATGAAAATCCGAGAAGAATAATCGTATTGCAGAAAGAGAACCTTAATAAATAGACGATGGATGATGTTTTACTTCCTGTATCTTATATTATTACCATTTTTGAAGAAGGGGGAAAAAAGGAAAAATAAATACCTCCCTTTTCTGTTAAAAATCGATATTAATTTTTTTTTTTTTTTTTTTTAAATTTTTAATCATTTAATGTTTCTTTTAAAAATGTGAAGCAGTCTTAACCAGTCCCTATTAATGGGTATGTAATTGTTTCAAAGAAAATTCAGTCTCTTTATCTACCTTTATTAATCATTTGGGTGCTAAAAGGGAATTAAATACACCTAAAATTGTGAAAGGCTCTTCTGAACATTAAATATATACCTAAGAAAAATAAGAATAGTCATATGTTAATATAAATATTATATTTAGAAAGTATATCGTAAAAGTGATAAAATATTTGCAACATGGAAAAAATGAGTTATTATTTAATGAGTCAAAAATGAGTTACTGGTCTCTGATATTCTTTCGGTAGTACCTATGAGGAATGGATTAACATAAGATTATTTTATTAAAACATTATTCACCTCTTCTGTTTATCAATTTTTGTTTTGGATAACCGACTTCAGTGGGCTGACAAATGACCCTCCATAACCGTTCTTCTGTCCACTTTTGACTGTGCGAAAGCTTAAATTGCCATGTTTCATGTGCCTGTATTCTCTAGATGGGTGTAATAATGCTTGCGATGCATCATGTGATCTTCACCATACAGGGTAGGGGGGAAGTGCATTAAAGTGAAAGGTGCATATTCATTTTTAGTCCATATTCCTGAAGAAAGTATGAAATTGGAACACTAAGTGTTCAATGTATTTCTCTTTCATATATCACTATCATTCCGTGAAATCAGCTGAGTTGAGGCTCTACTTATGAAGATATTTCAGAATAATTTATTGAAATATCCCTAGTAGATGACGGACATGATGTTCTTCGTTCAAATTTGTCTATATATATATATATATATATATATATATATATATATATATATATATATAATTGTGTTGATGTTTTCGACTAGGTTATATTTATATATGGTGTTGTTTTTGTTTTTTTTGGAGGTTTGGTCAAAGTTGGTGAAAGAAAGTTCTTAGTTTATGCCGGTATTCCCAGAATCTTACTGGATCACAGAGTTACTGGTCTAGTGACTAGAGTCACCAGTAACTCTAGTGCAATATGTATAGTAATTTTTAAGTATCTTTAGTCTTGCCCTGAAGAAGAGAAAATAAAATTCTGGAAATATTGGCTAAGAAGTTTCTTTCACCAACTTTGACCAAACCTCCAAAAAAAACAACACCATATATATATATATATATATATATATATATATATATATATATATATATATATATACTGACACACACACCTAAGAAAGAAAAAATATATATCTATATATAGATAGATAAATAATAGATAGATTGTACTGCTTTTATAAATGAATTATACGTATTTTTTTTAATTTTCGACTTTAGTTAAACCCCATTTCTACTGATAATAATTCACTTAAAGAAACTGTGTCAGTATTCATCTTGTGCCCATTTTAAATCTACTTTTTTCATAGGCTTCTTAGAACGGGAAAATTATAGTTTTTCATTACGTAATCAGAATGTCATTCTCACACCAGGTAAATCTGCTTAGTTTTAGCAGTACCTGCGTAGCTGACTTTTATTTTTCATTATTTTCTTTTAGTTGAAGAATTAAATGTACCATAACTAGTTGTAACGAAAGGAGTAAATTACTGTTTTCCACTTGGGAGATTCTTTTTCTTTACCAGCCACTTCCCAGGAATCCATCTTCTAATGTAAATTTCTTTATCAATGTAATCAAAAGCTCCTGAGAGCCAACGGCATAGAAAGCAACATATTTGCATAATTTTCTAATTCATTCCATGACATCGTATTATACCTGTGTTCTACATCCTAAGTCAAGAATATCTTTTTAGGGTGTAATGGAGTAAATATTGAAGTGGAATAATATATAATTTCTAAGTAAATTTAATACTTTTACACGATTAAGGGAAATCAGCTTTTGAGGTGGTACTCATGATGTGATTTTCGAAAAATGTCTTCAAATGTCCATCGATCCTACCCAGGAGATGACGAATTTCAAAATTGTATATATATTACATTATATATTTGATTACTAACACTCTAGCAGCCACAATATTTGTTTAATCGTTTCCAAACTCGAGATTTAAACGTTTTAAGCAAAAATTAAGATCAAGTTTGTTAACGGCTCGAAAATTCGAAATATCCCCGTTACCATACGTCAGATCAAATAATTGCATAGGACCTAACTTATTGCAAATTACATTTACTATAAATATTGTTCTATACATTTATTCTCTATCTTGAATATTAACCGAGATATTTGCATTTGTAATGTGTGTGGGCCGGCAAGAGTCGGCTATTTTCGGGACTTTCCGCCGAGAGCTAGCGCGACCGTTTCCGTAACTGTTCGTTTAGAGATTCCTTACTATTACTGTTATTATGAGGCAGATTCTCTACTGTAAAACTTCACGTGGGAAATCTGCTTAGTTTACGCAGCCCCTGCTTGACGTACTTTTTGTATTTTGCAACAGTTCGTGAAGGATCAAGGCCTGCCACACACTCCCGTTGTGGAGTTCGTGGCATTCATATCCAGTTGTTCTTCATAACAAAGAACATTCTGATTAATATTTTAAGAACAAAGAAGTTAAATTGGTAGATTTGTAAGACTGAGAATATTGTACTATTATCCCTCGTTCAAAAGCCGATTATAAGATTTCGGAGAAATCGAGCACTTCTAAATTATGAACTTTTCAGGATAAATATTCCATCAAAAGCCCCCTTTCCTAGAACTGATCCTGCTCTGTTAACAAAGTTGAACTTAAAAATTACAGAGTAATTTTGCTAAAAATAACAGCGAAATTGAACGCTTTTGTGGACAGAAGATTGAAGTATTCCATTCACTCGATTTATAATGCCTTCTACGAATTTTATAACTTTTAATTGGTTTGGGTTTTTTCATATTTATTTATATATTTAAATTACTTTTAATGGATATAATGGTCTTGCCAACACGTGGTTATGAAGAAGTAATTTTTCCTCATCCTTTTTTAAGAATTTCATGGAAAGTCTATGTAAGTTTTTTCATTTAATAAAAATTAGCATTGAATAGACTGGCAAAAAAAATCGAATAACATGTTTTTATTTTAACATAACTATAAGCTAGGATCAATAAGCCGATAAAACATTTATTTAACTAAGCAGGAAAATAACAGCAGGAAGGTGTCTGCCTGAATTTATCTATAGGAGGATCATTTGGAATGACCATTCAGACTTTTGGCAGATTTTCCTTTAGGGAAATCAGCTATTGAGGTCATACTCATGGCGCAATTTTCAAACATTCCTGAAATGTCCATCGATCTAACCCAGGAGATGACGAAAACGAGGTCCGTTCAACTGTATCTGTGTGTGTGTGTGTGTGTGTGTGTGTGTGTGTGTGTGTGTGTGTGTGTTTACTCCAAACATGATATCTAAACGTTTTATGTAAAACTAAAGATCAAGTTCATTAACGGCTGAAGTCCGACCATTGGGGGGTATAGACAGGAGGAATTTTGAAAAACCTTATAAAATTTTTATAAAGCCAATCTTATTACAAATGTAATGCTCTATAAATTTTGTTATGTAAGTTTTTTTCACTATCTTGATTATTAATCGAAATATTTTGATTTTTTAGATTTCGGCCTTCAATGAACTTCCACTCCAACTCATGTCATATTAACAAAAGTCCGTCACTCAGCGACTGCGTAAACTAAGTAGATTTCCCACGTAAAGCTATAATCTCCATAGGAGTGCCGATCAGTTACAGAAACGGCCGAACTAGCTTTCGGCGGGAACCATAGCTCGTCCGTTACTCTTAATAAAAACGCAAATATATCAGTTAACATTCAAGATAGAGAATAAATGTATATAACAATATTTATAGTAAATTTAATTTGCAATAAGATTGATTCTATACAACTTTTCGATCCGACATATAATAACGGAGATATTTCGAATTTTCGAAAAAACCCCACTCTGAACCCCCCTCCCACTTGTCCGATTTCAGCCGTTAACGAACTAGATCTTCCTTTTTACATAAAACGATTAAGTACCGAGTTTGGTGACGATTAAACAAAAATTGCGACTGCTAGAGTGTTAACAGACATATATACTCGTGTATATATATATATATATATATATATATATATATATATATATATATATATATTTAAAGTTTTGAACGGCCCTCATTTTCGTCATCTCCTGGGTAGGATCGATGGACAATTGAAGAATTTTTTCGAAAATCGCGTCATGAGTACGACCTCAATAGTTGATTTCTCTTAAGGGAAATCTGCTAACAAGCTGTTATGAAGTACATTTTTTGAAGCCTAAATACCAAATATTGTCCTCATTGAACCTTTACGTTTGAGATAAATATAAATAAGTTCCGCACGTAAGAAATCTGTTAAGTTAACGCAGCCCCTGCATGACGGACTTTTTTTTTAATTCATCTACAATCCATTTATAATTTGTAAAACTGAATCTCAATAAACAATGAAGGAAGCAAAAAAAAAACATGATATTACTAAAGAAAACATTCAAAAGTATTAAAATTCATATGATTGTGCGTGGAAATATTAATAGAAGGTGGGAATATAAGTAAAAAAAAGAAGGTTTTTAAAGTAGAACTTTTTTTTATTTATTTTTTTTTGTAGCTCCTCAGTGGTATATTTATAACCGTTTATAAATAATGTAAATTTGCTCTTCCATCATCAGAACTACAAACAATAAGAACTTTAATAAATTATGTAAAAACTAAATTTAGTTTAAAATTTAAAATGTCCAAAGATATTATTAAAGTGACGGTACCTTATTTAACAACAGAACGATACCATATTTAACAGTATTATATTTGATATTCAAATAAATTACGATTAAAGATTATCAAGGCTTTTTTAGATGACAATTTATTCTCTTATTGGTTCTTGGGCAATAGGAATTTATTTATTCACAAACTCATTTAATCAATTCCTTAGTCCGGCCCGGGCCAGAAAAGGGTGGTATCCGATATATACCCCATCCCAATTGTCCTCAATACCACAAAGTAGACCTAAATAAATAAATTTAATAAAGTTCATGACAATTTCACCCTCAGCAGAAATAACAATGGAAAAAAAAAGATAAGAAATTTTCAATCTTAATGAAGGAAAGTCAGTTAACAGAAATACTTACAGAAGAACTTTTGTTTCAAATACAATTCCATGTTAAATTGGCAAACGCAATTGGGGTTTTCTCTTTTCAGTTCATAATTTTTTTTTTTCAAAGAGAAGGTTTGCCGAATTGTAATTATGTGAATCTTTGATGAGCCGATTCTATTTATATAGTATTTGCTCATTTTATAAAATGTATATTCTCCGTTAAAGGAAAAGCTGCTTTGGTATAAGTAAACAGAGGGCTTAATTTTAATTCTTCCATAATGTACGAGATAAAGAGGCCATAAAGAAGTAGAGTATAATTGGTCTTTATTGCCTCCTTATCTGCAATCTGCATAGATTGTAGATTGAATATAGATTTTTAGGAGACGGTAAGTCCCTCGAGTTAAAGGAAAAGGGCCCGCCTTCCTTTACCTTATAAAGGCACTCTCGATTCGCCGGCTTTTATAATATCAATAGAGGCTAAAATCCCATTCCTCTAAGGCTCGCCTTTATTTCGGTACCTCGTTATTCGACATTTACCTTAAAAAAAAAAAAAAGGTTTGTGCTGCTTTGAAAACTAATCAATTCTCTCATAAATAATTGCTCGTCATCTTTTATTTGCAGCCAATGGTGTAATGGTTGGGATTAAATGAAGTATACATATATATGTGTAACACTTTCTTCCCTGCAACGCATTTCCAGTATTCAATTTTTGGCTCCTTTTCAAGGAGTCGGTCTAAAAATAAAATTTAATGTTTTGAGGTTTTCTTACAAAAGAAATAATTTTTCTTAGGGGTATTAAGAGCTTAATTTATATTGAAACTATACGTATATTAATGTTAAATTATTTTTAAAGGATATAATGGTCCTGCCAAAAAGAGGTTATGAAGAAGTCGTAGAATATCCTTCATGGTTTTAAGAATTTTCATGGAAAGTCTATATAAGTTTTTTTCATTTTATAATTAGCATTGAATAGACTGGCAAAAGAAATCGAGTAACATGTTTTTATTTTGGTATAATTATACGCTAGGAACAATAAACAGATAGAACATTTATTTAGCCAAGCTGGAAAATAACAGTAAGCTTGTTTCTCACTGAATTTATCCATAGCATTATTATTAGAATTTTGAATTCCCAGCTATTCAGGCTTTTGCTATTTCTGTATTGCTGGAATATGAGGTCCTTACGTGAAAATAATATTGGAAGTCCTAAGTTTATTGCTCGTATTAATGTTGGTTAGTGGGATTTCGTATATGTGAATACATTTCATACTTTTGTTTTATCGTATTTTTTTTACTTTCAAATTCAATATGACTCCAATTTTTGATATATCGGGGTATACCATTTTTTTTTTTCAGTTTTGGTTTACGTTGTCGACTCTCCTACACAACTCTTTATAGTTTATTACTTGTTAATCTCTAGAGTCGAAGAATTATAATAATTAGAATTCAAATAATCTATTTATTTATTAAAAATAGTGATTCATGTTTGAATCAAGGAGTTCACATTCACTGAGATATACCAGTATGTATACTTAAGGAAAGAGCTGTTACTTTTTTAGATTAATTTTATTGTTTTTCCAAAGTAGAAAATAATTTATGCGCCTCTTATAATTGCATGTATGCCCTGAGAAATCTGTCTGTATCACGTTTACAAGTCACTGTCAATACTTTTTACACTTATAGCAGATTTCCCTTAAGGGAAATCAGCTATTGAGGTCGTACTCATGACGCGAGTTTCGAAAAATTTCTTCAAATGTCCATCGATCCTACCCAGGAGATGACGAAAATGAGGTCCGTTCAAAATTATATATATATATATATATATATATATATATATATATATATATATATATATATATATATATATTTGTCGCGGTCGCAATTTTTGTTTGATCGTTACCAAACTCGGAATTTAATCGCTTTATGTAAAAAGGAAGATCAAGTTCGTTAATGGCTGAAATCGGACCAGTGGGAGGGGGGGGTTTAGAGGAGGGGATTTTCGGAAAATTCTAAATATCTCCGTTATTATGCGTCGGATCGAAAAATTGTATAAAATCAATCTTATTGCAAATTAAATTTACTATAAATATTGTTCTATACATTTATTCTGTATCTTGAATATTAACCGAGATATTTGCATTTGTATTCTTCATTGGTCGGCAGGAGTGAGCTGTTTGGTACTTTCCGAAGAGAGCTCTGGCGGCCGTTTTCGTAACTATTCGTCCTTTGTGTATAAGTTTAGTGATCCCTTACTACTTACTACACTTATTATTGGGCAGATTTCTCTATTGTAAAACTTCACGTGGGAAATCTGCTTAGTTTACGCAGCCCCTGCGTGACGGACTTTTATTCTCCTTTCTTCTATAATTTAAATTAATAATATATTCATGTAATGGGGATGATTCTGAAATATTTTTTTTTTGTGATTAGATTGGCTATATTTTGTAGATTAGGATAACATATCATTATTTTGTTAGCTTTCGGAATCCACAAGTTATAATAAGCACTCGTGTTCACTAAACGGTGCAAGTATCTAGATTTCAAAAGAGCGCATAATGCATATAAGAAACATTCTCTTTTACCGTCAAAAAAATATATTATTAAACAATCATTTGAAATGGAAAAAATAGATTTTAAAAATTTTAATCATCCCATGAGTCCAATTATAGACGTAGAAAAGATTGTATTACTTATACATCTTTAGCTAATACACTTGAAAGCTTCATCGAGTTATCTGCTATTATTTTTTTTATTATTTGGAGCTTCGCAGAAAAGGTGTAACAAAAGCTATATAAGTTTAAAAAAACACCCAATAAAAAACAAAGAAAAAAACAAAAACAGAAAAACACAACGAAATTTCACAAAAAGAAGTGGAACACAAAACGGAAAAGGAACCAAAAACAGAAATGGCGAACAAATAGAAACGGAACACACTACAGGAATGGAAAACAAAAAAAGAAACATACCACAAAAGCTTAAATTTAAAACAAAACTGGAAAACGGAAATGGAGCTCAGAATCAGAAATGGAGCTCACTAAAAAGAACAAAATACATATCAATGGAACAAAGATAAAATTCCAAACTACTTACAAACATGGAAATCGAAACATTGAGTCACGTTGGACAACAGAGATGTCATTTATAATATATTTCAATAATGAAACAATAAATAAATAAATCAATAATTAAAATAAAAAAAGGTATATAAAATGGGGAAAAGAAATTTAAAATAATTAAGGTTTAGATAAATATATGCAGTTACAGGAGACTATTTACATAAAACTCTGTACCTACCTAATACACACAGTGTGTTTGAACACACACACACACACTGTTATTATTAAATTGATGATATTATTAAAATGTTGATAAATAATACTCACATTGACTCCATTTTCGAATTGCTGTCTTTATGGACTTCCACTTGCCAGCCCCTCTAACTCAGTTTTATTTATTGTAACTTGTATTTTAAATTACTTCTGTTCATTCTTCGATCAAATGAAATTGAATTGCTCAGTCGACTGAAGAAAAGCTTAACTCCCGGGTATTGACACTAACTAATGAAATAGGCTACAAGAAAGTAAAAAAAAAAGTTATTCTCACTAGGATTAATAAAAAGTGATTGAAAAAACTGCATATATACATCCTAAATGCTGTGAGAATGGAGAAAAGAAAAATAACTGTGCAAGATATAAAGGCAAGAAGAAAAAAAAACATCTGCTAACAGCGGCTAAACTGGCTTCCTCAATTCCTTGTAACTCATACCCACACTCTCTCTCACGCTCCGAAGAATATCCTCCGTGTTCATAAAGAAATAAATTATCTGATAAAGCTTTTTTCAAAGATTTATATTTTATGTTTTAATTAGAATATAATTTGGCAATTTAGTTTCCATTCCAACTGATTCGCCACATATTATTCTCGTTCTCTCCCTGATAATCCATCCCTGTTATCATTAGTAGCAAAAAGTGGACTTTGTTGTTTTTTTTTAGTAATTATTACTTTGTATCATTGTCATGATAGTAAAATCTCATTGAAATGTCAGTTAGGTTACTTCAAAGTTGTATATTGAGTACACTTACTGTCACTGTAGTTCATTAGACAATTTAAATATAGGTACGGGTTACAGAGAGGTAACCCTCTAACAAAAGGTAATATGAAAAAATTATGTGATGACTACATTGGCATGTTTAGAGTCGTTCTTGTGAAAATCACTCGAGTTTAGAGATACTTTTTTTATCTTATTCTCTGAAATATTATAAAAAGAAAAAAAATCTTCCTCTTTTGAACAAAAGGTTCTCAGTTAGGAATAAATCTAGCATTTCATTATTTCTGAAATGTATATGTATATTTCCGAGCTTTTCAAATAATAATTTATTCTTGAATATTTGTGCTAATTAGAATAGTATTTCCCCCTTGTTTTTCATTCTGGTGTATCTTCCTGCTATGGGAAGTTATATTTCATTCCACGTCATCGTTAAATGCAAATGTTAATTCTCTCACGAGCACTTTAAAGTTGTATGCAATTGATGATAATCTTATAAATGTATAAAGATTACTTAGTTCTGGCTGTCTACATGGTTCTGGTTCCTGCTTCTTTGATCATTTTTACAGTTAAATTTAATTCTCACTTCTCACGTGAGTAAAAAATAGAATAAAAAAAAAAGCTAGATAAGAAATGAAAATATGAAAGAAACATAAACTACTCATGCAAAATCTAATAATAGTAATAATGTAACATGAGTTAAATACATTTTTGTCCTTGATCTTTTGGTCATTATTTAACTCAAAATTATGCTAAACAAATAAGTAAAATGTTGATTTGTTGTTAAAAAAATTCTTGTATTCAGCAGTTAGTTGAAAATGTAATACACACATGCAAAAGCATTTTAGCAGATTTCCCTTAAGGGATATATATATATATATATATATATATATATATATATATATATATATATATATATATATATATATATATGTTTGTCTGTTACCGCTCTAGCGGTCGCAATGTTTGTTTAATCGTTACCAAACTCGATATTTAGTCGTTTTATGTAAAAAGAAAGATCAAGTTCGTTAACGGCTGAAATCGGGCCAGGGGGAGGGGGGGTTTAGAGGGGAGGATTTTTGAAAATTCGAAATATCTCCGTTACCATAGGTCGGATCGAAAAATTGTATAGAACCAATCTTATTGTAAATTAAATGCACTATAAATATTGTTATATACATTTATTCATTATCTTGAATATTAACCGAGATATTTGCATTTTTCAGTTTTCAGCCATCAGCAAACCGCCACTTCTCCTCATGTTACATAAACAATACTCTGCTACATAATAAATCACATTATTTGAATCTTAAATACCAAATATTGTATTCAAGAGACCATTATTATACGAGATACATGCAAATATGTTCTGGTGACCCCCACCCCCCGTCTTAAGGTTTTGGACTACTAAAATTTGATTGAAAAAGAGATAACAATTATTCTGACTCATTATTAATTAGAGTACTGGAATAGTTCTAAATAAAATTAATAAGTTATATTCTCATGTATTTCAGTAATTGTTTTTCTTTCCGTTGTGAGAGGCGGGTAGACCCGTTTGTTTACATTTCTAACCTAACGCTTCCTGTCGGCAGGTTATTGAAATTTGATGAAACATTTTTATTTCCGTTTGTATCTATTCATGGTGGTGTTGTGTTAGCAGTATGTATATTTATCTATTACTAAACCTCACGAGGGAAATCTGCTTAGTTTACGCAGCCCCTGCGCGACGGACTTTTTAATTAAGATGTAATAAAAGGCCAAAATTGCTCACACCTTTAATAACCAAAGTTTATTTTCTCAAGGACAGTGTAAGATGATTTACATAACCATGTTGTACCCAACTAATCGATTATAATTTAATCCCGAGGCTCAGGTTAGCCATGTGAGTTAAAGCGTTGACCTTAATCTCGCATGGTAAACCTAAAGTGGCGAATTTGATTCCCCCCTGGGTAATAGGAATTTATTTAGTGACGAGCTCATTAAATAATATCCTTGGCCATCCTGCCTGGAAAAGGATGGTAATCTGTAGATAGCCAGTCCCAATTAGTCATAGTAGTAAAAAGTGGACGTTAATAAACAATAATAATAATAAAATTCAATCCCAATTGATAACTGTAATACAGCGATTTTTTTGTTTTAATTTGCTGTGGTTTCTTGGGTTGACTGGAGTCAGAACCCCATTGTCATGTATCTATTATATTTACAATCCAGTGTTCGTAAGTTTGCATTAACAGTGCTTCCATAATTACTTATACACTACTAAGAACAATCTATGTGTATTGTACTATAGATTTAATAGATACAGCGCCTAGTAAAATGCACGAGTTTAGGACAGATATTTCCTAGTTTCATATTGTTCGAAGTATTGGATTCATGAATTGTATCCATTGTGGGGGTTAATTTTAGCAGATGTCCCTTAAGGGAAATCAGCTTTTGAGGTCGTACATATGACACGATTTTCGAAACATTTCTTCAAATGGCCATCAATCCTACCTAGTAGTTCACGAAACGAGGTCCGTTCAAAATTGTGAATATATAGATAGATGTATCTATATATATATTTGTCTGTCGCATTTTTTGTTTGATCGTTATGGAACTCGATATATAAATGTTTTATGTAAAAAAAAGATCGAGTTCGTTAACAGCTGAAATCGGACCAGTGAGAGGGGAGGAATTTCGAAATTTCTTAATATCTCCATTTATACGCGTCGTGTCGAAGAATTGCTTAGAACCAATCTTATTGCAAATGTAATTTTCTATAAATGTTGTTATGTACTTTTTTTCATTATTTTTAATATTAACCGAGATATTTGCGTTTTGTAGTTTTCGGCCTTCATTAAGCGCCTATTTCAACTCGTGCCTTGTCAGCAAATACGCTGTTTTATTATAAAGCACTTTATTTGAAGCCTGAATGACAAATATTGTTCTCATTAAACTTTTACGCCATGGGTAAAATGCACACTTTAATCCTCACCCACACCACTCATTTCTCTACGTTTTATATCTCTGTATAATTTTTAACATTTTTAAACTAGTGTCTTAGACTTCCATCACCCTCATGCCAGGATTTATTTCAACTTTATTGTTTCATATAGCATTATTTTAACATTTCCTTAATTTTTATTTCCATATACTTTATACAATGTTTTAATAATTTCGAAAACATTTTATCTTTATTTTTAAATTTTAATTTAGGGAATTCAAATAAATGGTACTGAGCGACATCGCCTAGATGCGGAGCTTTTCAAATAAATAAATAAATGCAAATACGTGGCGAATGTGGGAAATGCGCTTAGTTAACACAGCCCCTGCATGACGGACTTTTTACAGTTACAATGCAGTTTCTGAATCTATGTTTCAACAGGAATAGCGTTGTCCTTTCGTCTGTCGCGGCCATCTTCTTCCGGCAGCCTGTAATTTTCTGTGTTCCTAAGGAAGACGGTTCAAGACCACTGGAAATATTGTAAATGACACCTTTGGCGCAGGTAGCCGGTGTAAACAGTAATTACAGAGCTACGGGTTGTGAAGTGGTGCGAGACAGCTATTCTCTAGTTTCTAGTCGCTCTTAAATGGCCGATGAATTCGTAACTGGACGACGGCTTATCATTTATTCTGTGAGTCGGATCGGGGAGTTCGTCTGATAACTCGGCCGTGAATATTTCAAACTTATCGCTTCACAACTTGCCCCACTCCTCTTATTGATGACAGCTTAGTTCTCTTGAGTGCCTGCTACCTTTTAGCCATTATTTGGGGGCCTACAGGGCGGGCTGTTGTCATATTCGCTTTGGCCTTTTGGTTTTTAGCAGATTTCTCTTAAGGAATCTATTGTGGTTGTACTCACGATGTGGGTTCCAAAAAAAAGTCTTCAAATCTCCATCGGTTCGAAGAGAAAACTAAAAAGTCCGTCACGCTACGGGCTGCGTTAACTAAGCAGATTTCCCACATGTGACACGAATTTGCATTTATCTCAAAAAGTAAATGTTCAATGAGAACAATATTTTGTTTTGCGCTTCATAATATAACAGTTTATACTTAATATGACATGAGTAGGAGTGGGGGTTTACTGAAAGCAAGAACTAAAACAATTTCTAATATTTCTGATAATATTAAAGATAGTGAAAAAAAATGTACAGAACAACATTTATGGAACATTACATTTATAATAAGATTGCTTCTATACAAATTTTCGACCAGACGCATAATAACGGAGTTATTAAGAATTTTCAAAATTCCTCCCCTCAAAGTCATTAATGAACTAGATCTTTATTTTTTGCATTTTACATAAATCGCTTATACAATTTTGAACGGACATCATTTTCGTCATCTTCTAGTTAGGGTCGATGGACATTTGTGGAAATGTTTCAAAAACAGCGTCATGAATACGACCTGAATTTCTCTTAAGAAAAATCTGCTAAATGAGACATAGACATATATGTGAGCATTAATACATATTTGTTTGTTAACAATCTCCCGCAATTTTTGTTTCGTAGTTACCAAACTCGATATTTGAACGCTTCATGTAAAACTAAAGATCAACATTGTTACTGGTTGAAACCAGACCAGCGGGAGGGGGAGGATCTCGAATATTCGTAATGTCTTCGTTATTATATGTAAATCCAAAAATTGTATAGAGCCAATAGTTTTGCAAATTTAATTTCCTATAAATGTTGTTATATACATTATTTCACTATCATTAATATTAACCGAGATTTTTACATTTCTTTAGTTCTTAGCTTTCAGTAACCCCCACATACGCTGGGTATATCACGAAAAATCTTTTTCCTAGCTTAAAAGTCAAATAAGGATTTTATCGAACCTTAATTAACTGCGATACATTCAAATAGGTTCGATGAGATACCAATTAAGATTATATTTTCTAGAGAGCTCAAGATTTACTCGATTTATGCCATACTCGATATTTACATATAAAACTCAACATAAACTTTTTTGTAATCGGACAAGGAGAAGGGGGTAAAATATACTGTTATTTATTTATTTGCTTGGTGTTACGCAATTGAAGCATTTAAACCCCTCCATCAAATGGTTTGAATTACGAAATGGTAAAAATAATCCAAGTTATTGAATGTTATCGATTTTTATATTTGCAGCTGCTGCTGCGAACTAAAATCGGGGAAAAAAGAAAATATAAAAATCAACAAGAACTAATTAAACACAAACTATTAAAACAGGAAACTATCTAAACTATGAACGAGGTTAAAATAATAAAGTTGAAATATCTCCGTTATTTTGACTCGGATCGAAAAACCTTATAGAACTAATCTTGTTCATCATTTAATGTTCTACAGTTTTGGTTCTATATGCCTTTTTACTAATTTGAATATTATGCGGGTTATTGGTTTTTGTTTTCAGTTTTCAGTTAACCCCTATTAGCACGCATGGAGTTTTTACTTATTAGCATTTGTACCCACTAATCATTTCATGTCCAATTTAAATTTGAAGCTGGAGTTAAATTAACATCGGTGTATATTCAGCACGTGAGAAATCTGCTTAGTTTACGCAGCATATGCGTGGAGGGCTTTTTACACGTTAATATGAAGTGGTCAGTGGACTCACTGAAAAATTAAAGTCCCTATGGTCAGTCATCTTTCATTTACAGTCTGTCTTCTGTATACATATAAGTATAGTATATAGGCACGCAAATTAAACATTGGTTGAGTTTAAATTTAATTGATTTGTTTTTTGTTCTTATTTTTATTTATTTATTTTTTCAGTTCGTTAATTAATTTTATTTGTAATTATCTTACTTATTTTATTATCTTATTTCATTATTATTATTTCTTTCATATTATATTTTAGTAGATAGTTGATTAACGTATTTATATATATTGTAAAATAAAAATGTATTTAAACATAATCATATATGTAATATGCCATGTGGCAATGGAACATGTATTCAAATAAATAACTCCTCATAGGGTTACTATGAGGAGGAAAGGGGGGGGGGGTATACTTTAGGAAAATAAGTGAGATTCTTAATGAAACAACTGAAGCAAAATGTTTGTCTATATAATTTCCGTAACTTATGTTCGTATACAATGCAGTTATGAATTTATTTGATATAGAAATAGGTTGAGAGTTATAGGAATTATGATGTTAGCCCTCATAATACGAGCTGGGTACCAACGGCGAATATAAGAGTTAATTCATCTATATTAATGACTTCCTCCTTATTCAGAACGAGAAGGGAATTAATGGTTCCTTAAGTCATTTTAGAACTGGTCTTAATACAGTTAACGTTATATTTTCTGTGGCTGACGGCATCAAATAATACGAATTAGGGCTTACACATGTGTGAAAAATAAAAATAATCTAAATATTTAGGTTAATATTCCAGATTAAGAAAAAAAAAAAAGTATACAACATTTACAGAAAATTTAAATTACATCCAGATTGGTTCTATACAATCTAGCGTTCGCAATTATTGTTTAATCGTTACCAAACTCGGCATTTAATCGTTTTATGTTAAAAGAAAGATTAAGTTCGTTAACGGCTGAAATCGGACGGGTCAGGTTTTGAGTGGAGGAAAATTCGAAATATCTCTGTTACTATAAATTGGATCGAACATTTTTATAGAAACAATCTTATTGGAAATTAAATTTACTATAAATAGTGTTCTATTCAACCGAGATATTTGGATTTTATAGTTTTACGCTTTCAGTAAACCCCCACTTCTACTTGTGTCATATTAATAATAAGCTGTTATTGCATGAACCACTTCATTACAAGGTTAAATACCTAATATTGTTTCAACAAAGCTTTATTATACGAGATACAAGAGGGTATTATACGAGGGGGTTTCGGTTTGACCCCTCCCCCCCCCCTTCTTTTGTTCTTAGACTACTAAAATCTGAGTGATTGCGATAGAAATTATTCTTATTCATTTCAAATTACTCCACTAGCTATAGTAAATAGTTTTTAATGAAATTAATATGTTATATTCAGATATATTTCATTAATTGTTCATCTTTCCGGTCAAGAATAATTCTATCTATTCAGCGCTGCGAAGTTGGATAGCCTGTTTATTTACAATTCAGATGCTTTCCGTTTTAGATATTATTAACTTGTAAATTGTTTGAATGATTTCTTATTAGCGTTTGTATTTATTTCCTTAACTTTCACGATGGTGTTACCAGTATGGATATTTATATGCTGTAAACCTTCCCGTGGGAAATCTGCTTAGTTTACGCATCCCCTTTGTGACGGGCTTTTTATAAACTGGTGTCATGAGTACAATTGCAAAAATGTTAAATGTATTAGGGTGAATTCCATATTAAAACAGAGAACCATAAATTTACTAAAGCTCAATAAGAAAAATCCAATTAATTTAAATGTTGATTGGTTTGTATGATATTTGAGCTCTATCTTCAAGGTCCATCCCCTAATTCCTTCTCACCCTTAGGGACCAAGGGTAAAGAAGCAGGCCCTAGGAAATATACCCTTTAATTTTAAACAAGGTAGGTATTTCTCTTTTTATTCTCCCTCACTCCCTCCGGTCTCAACTACCAATGAGATTTTATTAAAATTTCATGGCCTTACCCTTTCCAAGTAAATGGAATTGCTTTTCCCGCTCTTCTTCAAAACTTTTAGAATAAAAAATTCACTCTTTATTTAAAATTATATTTTATTACTTTAATGAAGAGATGATTATAGTCATTTATTTATTTTATTTTTTCTCCACGCTTCTTCGTAACCTTTATGAAGAGAGATGAAGTGACCGAGAGTATTATGTTTATAATGTCTTCTGGTGAACTTTGTATCATGGATCGATTCACACTTGTTTACAGACCTTTTGTTAAGTCAAACTCTCCAAATTTATACAGTTTCTTCTCACTTTATAATTAGAACGTCCAATATCTCCTCCATAATAATTATTAGCACTTTATCACAATCCCACCTTCAGGGCTAAATACAAAAAATGATTGTCAAAGAAATAAGAACTAGCTCACCCACTACAAAATTTGAAAAACATTTTAAACATAATTTCCTAATTTTTTACCAAACTAGTACACGTGTGTATATCGTGTGTATATGTGTGTGTGTATATATATATATATATATATATATACATATAACATTTATATGTTATTCATAGTTTAATGGCAAGGGTCAGCGATAAGAAACATTTTCTTCCGCCAACCTTTGTTCATATTTCCTCTATATATTTCGTGGACTAAATACCACCTCTTCAAGAGCCATACCTTTTCTAAAAATAATAACATCAATTTAAAAATAAACAATGATAATTCTTTGCTAGATATTTCATTAATAAGTGCCTACTTACACGATATATTTATTAAATTTAATAACAGATTGCTACTTACTTACATTTCTGAAGTGCTCGTTCCCTCTTACGTTCTTTGCGACTGCCCCTTCCTCACTTGTTAGGTCGTTGCAATTGAAATTCCCGAAGTAGGTTAAGTCAGCTGACTACATATCGATTATTTACACTTTAATCTTGAACTCGATTCTTTCTCGTCATAATTTAAAATAGATTATTTTAATTTAAAATGTTATAGAATATGTGATTGAGTTATTTAATTTCTGTTTTTTTTTTCTATTTTTATTATTTGTGAATATTCTCTTTTATTCACGTAATAAAAACATTTAATTAATTTTATATGTAAATCTAAAATTAGATGTTGGTGCGTCTGTCGTCTTGATTTAAGTTTATGAAAAAAAAAGAAACCCTTCCTGGCCCCTTTTTTAATGTTTCAGAGTGACGTTAGACATGCCTTTGAATGTTGCTACTTATTATTTAGGACTCTTATATTAGCACCTAGTTATGCATCTATTGAGAGGGGGGTTTACAGAAGGGCGATAATAAAATAAATGTAAATTTCTCACTTATCAGAAACACAGAAGATTTGTATGTTCTGTGGCATTTCATGATCCGACAATTTCTAACTTAGATATAGTATGTCTCATTCAAATGAAATATTTTTTAAATTAAGTACAGCAAATTATATCCTATATGTAATTTAACAGGAATCCAAAGAACCCTGCGTTCTTCACATCAGGTTTTTTTTTGTTAATTATTATTGTGGTTATTTGTGTACATGAGGCAAAGCTCAAAACATAAGTTTTTCTATTAAGTATTTAAATTCGTTACGCTGCGGATTCCTTAAAGGAAGACAATTGCATTTCAGAGGAGGGGGAACAGGAATCGAAAATTTCTAATTTCATCAACAAAACAAAACCTTCAAGTAGGTATTGGACCTATATTATCTATTCCTGAAAATTACACATCTTTTGGTCCTATGATTAGGAAAGGCGATTTAATTAAAAATATAGTTTTAACTTTGCTTGTTGATCTGCTGCCAGTGAATTTCTTTATAAATATTGAAAGTGTGATAAATACAATTCTAAATTATGTGAGTTCATAGGAGTTCTTGGACAAGGGGTTTTGTAACTACTGAGGATTTATTTGTCACTGAAACAAAAATGAAGTTTACTGACAAATCGGGAGACCTATCTACAGGCATTTCTTTTTCAAGGATGTCCCTACTCTTGGGCGCAGCACCAGCTTATTTCATTTTACAAACTAAAATTATTAACTTCGTTTTAGATATGTGGAGTTATTAATAAATAACTTGGAGAAACCTTTAAAGCCGTAAAAAGGAAAAGGTTAAATCCGAAGCCATATTTCTAGAGAAGCAGGATGTAAATTCAATAAATTGGTTATTCAGACTGCTTGGAAGGAGTCAAACTATAAATCTTGTAAATAGGGTGCCTTCCTTACCGACTCAAATATTTATAGAATGAAATACTTTTGTGACTTTAATATTTTCACATGTAAAACTTTTCTTGGAAAATGGGAAACTGATTTATGAGTTGTTTTGTTAAATATATATATATATATATATATATATATATATATATATATATATATATATATATATATATATATATATTCCTGGAATACGTATTTCCCGTTCTATTCGGACAGAAGTATGTCAACTTGTCAACAACTCATTATATTTAAGTCGGCCGTTCTGTAATCCTACTTCAACATTGTTACCAAGCAACAATTTAAATATGACTATATTATAAAAACTTATTTTTGTTTCTTGCGTAAAATTGTATTTTAGTAATACGTATAAAGTTAATACTATTATATCTCAAGTAGCGCAGTATTTTTAGATTAATGAGATAAATTGGCTTTTTGGCTCCAAATGTTATTTAAAAAATATTAAAATGTAGGGCTACAGAATCTTACTTTGAATTTATATTGATTACTAGACGACCCGGCAAATGTTGTTTTGCCTTATAAATTATTTCTAGTTTCTAGATAAATTCTAGTGTAGACAAAAAGTAAGTTACTTATTATAAGTTTGTAAGTATGTGGTATATGCGTGAAATAGGCATGGAGCGCTATGAACGATAAGGGAATATAAAAATAACAAACGCCAAACAATATTATTTTTAAGTTATTATAGTTTATTTCTTAAAATTACATATCACATATTAATTACGACAGTAACAGTAACTAACAACATCAATCTTCATGCGATGTCATTTGAAAGCATGAATTGAATGTTCGAATTGACTTCAGGAATACGTTAGAATCTGGATCCGTGCCGATAAGTAAATCGTCCAATGGTTCAGGCGGTGTTTCAATTTCAGGCAGTTGGACTTTTCCTGAAGCGCAACACATCCCAGGTGGCTCATTTTTGAATTTGAGAGCATGACAATGCGGACATTCCTTATCCATAGCACCAATTACCACTTTTGAATGAGCATAATATTCAATATCGGTCTCATACTGGAATGCTAGACGCAAAAATGAATCAGATGTAAATACACGATGACCTGTTGGTCATTTGTTCTGCGTCTATTAACCGTGAAACGGCGCGATTATCGTTGTTCCAAACGTATAACTTCATTGCGCTCAGTTCATGTGTCTTTGATTGTTCTTGACGTAATGCTCCATGCTCACACTTGCATCAGCATTTTGTTGCTGGATTTGTTCTTCGGTTCTTTGGGATCTTTTATCTCTCATACTTCCGGACCTACTTGTATTACGGCTCAAATCAGCCCCTTTGCGTTTTCTTGGCATTGCTCACTGTACAAAACACATATAAGTAGAATTAATGAAATTACTTAATGATGGAAAACGTTATAGTTATAATTACGGCCAGGATTATAGCGAAAATATTAGTTTTATAAAAAAAAAAGTTCATGAAAAAAAATTTGAAACAAAAGTTGTAAAAAATTGAATTTTACTTAAAAATTATTTTGTCATAATTATATAGATTTATTATAATTATATAAAAAAGTATACTTACAACACAAAAGCCGTTGTTGGTTGGAGCTCGTGACACGTGTTGAGTACTTTTAAGGTTATGTATGTCCTTACATGCATAACCTTAAAAGTACACATAACCTTTATGTCATATATCAGGATTAAACTTTATTAATAAAAATAAATGTTTATTTTCATAAAAAAAAATTTTAGATTTGTCATAAGCTAAGGGAAATTTTAATCGAAGCACAGTTAAAAACACTATAATTGATCAGTTATCGAGCGGGATGATAATGATTAAATTACTAAAATGTCTATTAAAAAAATAGGGGTTGGTGATAAAAAAGTAAAACTTTAGGGTGATATGTATTTTTTAATGCCACATTATAAAAAAATAAAAACAAAAAATTTCGTCCAAAAATTTTAAAAAAAATGTTAAGGGTGAATAACCCTTATCAATTAGGGGTATGAAAAATAGATAGTAGCCAATTCTCAGACCTACTGAATACGCATATAAAATTTGGTAAAAATCGGTAAAGCCGTTTCGGAGGAGTACGGTAACTAACATTGTGACATGGACATTTTATATACTCATTAGATTTATATTTCGAACAATTTATATGTTGGTCAATGATAATTTTTAGCTCATCTATATAAATTACTTGACTTGGCAAACATGAATAAGGAGTTAACAGATAATTGTAACAGAGAAATATAAAAATTCTTCCATATATATTCAGCAATTGAATTCAAGGTGGGCCAGGGCCAACAGGGTGAAATCATGGGATTGAAAAATATATCTAGTGCTACCCAGTGATCTTTTTTCTCAGCTAATTATTTTAATTATGTAATACATAATTAATATAAATAATATTTAATAAAACACAGATAAGCAGTTTAATATAATGGTTAATATAATTCTCCCTTTAGGGAATCAGCTATTGATGTCTTACTCATGATGTGATTTTCGAAACATTTCCCCAAATGTCTATTGATCCTAGGAGATGACTAAAATGAGGTTAAACGTTTACTTACATAACTAAAGGTCGAGTTCGTTAATGGCTGAAATTGAACAAGTGGGAGGGTGATTTAGAGGGAGGAAATTTCGAAAAAAATATCTCCGTTATTATACGTCGGATCGAAAACTTGTATAGAACCAATTTTATTGTAAACTAGCTCAGATACCCGGCTTCGCCCGGGAATTCATTTGAGGCTGAATGGTGACGATATTTTTTGGCAAGGCTTTACTTTGCACAATATTTTGATATTTACCCGCCCCAGTGTTTAGGGTTAATACATATTGTTGGCATTTGTTAATAATAAATTTAATTTTTTATGTAAGTCTTCACTGTCCTCCAAACTGTCATATTTCCCGTCTCCTGGGCATTATGCATAGATTTCAGTTATTAAGGACAAAATATTAACGTAGACTTGAATTAATGTTTACAGGTGAGGTACCTCATAGTTCAAATTGGAATGAATTGTTGAGCATATCAATATTTCTACGCAAATTACTTGCTCCACACATTGTTCCTGGAGAAATGTATAAAACAAAAGTTAATCTAATTATCAAAGTAAACAACTTTTGTTGTGTGCATGTTTGTCGAAAAACAAATAGACAATGAAATATCGCGAATTTTTATTTCAGGCCTCCCTTATAACCCCCACTCCCGTTCTAACCTAAAAATTGTAATATAGCTTATAATCATGGAAGAATTAATGCTAATTGACATACCGAGTTTTTTTAAGTTCGGTTTAATCGTTAGCGCCCAATGAAATAGTTGACTCCGGCTTTAGTTTGTAGTTTATATCTCGTTTATACTTTGTAAAACGACAAAAATGAATATGACAAAAGTTACTCTAAATAACAAAATAAACAACTTTTGTTATGTTCATATTTGCCAAAAAACGAATAGAAAACGAAATACCGCTATTTTTAAATTCAGGCATCCCTTACAACCCCCTCTCTTGCCCGTCCCTAGAAATGTTGGTATGGCTTGTTATAATGAAAGCGTTAGTGCTAATACTCATACCGAGTTTTATTTATTTCGGTTGGGTCTTTTGTCCCAAATAAAATTGTTCACTTCCGCTATAGGTTTTAGCGCATATCTCGTTTATAATTCGGTATACGAAAAAAGTGTATATAACAAAAGTTACTCTAAATAACAAAATAAACAACTTTTGTTATGTTCATATTTGCCGAAAACCCAATAGGAAACGAAATATCGCTATTTTTAATTTCTGGCTTCCCTTATAACCCCCAATCCTGTTCGTCTCAGAGGATATTAATATAGCCTAAAGTCTAAGTTGGGTTAGTAGTAATATACATACCAAGTTTCATAAAATTCGGTTCAGCCGTTTATGCGTGAAAAGGTAACAAACAAACAAACAAACAGACACGAAAGAAACAAAATGCAGTTATGGTGTCTATGACATGTGAAACGAAAAGTTATCGTGAAATTTCGCGGAAAAAATCAATGTACAGACAGAGGTTACAATTTTATATATATATATATATATATATATATATATATATATATATATAAATTGTACTACAAATATTGTCATATCCATGTATTCTTTATCTTTAGTATTAGCGGAGATATTTGGACTTTTTAGTTTTTGGCCCTCAGTAAACCCCCACTCCTGCTCACGTCATATGATCTATAAGCTGCTATATTATGAAGCATTTTATTTGAAGCCCAAATACATAATAATTTTCTCATTAAGCTTTTACGTTTTGAGATAAATGCATATATGTGGCGCATGAGGGAAACCGACTTATTTAACGCAGACCCTGCGAGACGGATTTATTTAATTTCTTATGACTTATAACTTCACCTTGACAATGGAAATCAATTTGACCGAAACAGTAGGCAGAATTGGTTCACTTTATCACCCATCTAACTGAAATCCACATAAAACTTCTACAAAGTTAACGTTACATTCATTAGAATATTCCTTTATTTGTAAATACTTAAATGCATCAAATAAATCGATTGTAACACATTTACATTTAAAACTCATAATTCAGGTTCTTGCTTGATAGTTATATATTTTTAGTGAATATAATATTTAATTTCTATCATTCAATTGTAAATAATAAAAATCTTTATTTAAGATTGAAATGTCTGAGTGAATTCCGAGTATGGAAATTCTACTTTAAATTTGTTTGACGGAAAGTATGTAAATTTCCAAAGTAAAGGAATACAAATTATTCAAATTTAAAATAAAATTCCTGTATTAAATTATTTTTCTTTGTAAAGTTCCTTTAATGATGTCCTGGCACTGTTTTCTTTTTCAAAGTTAACTATAACACTAAATTTCTAAGTGGTGTTTGATTTGAGTTTCATTCTTAGTATTTTGAGGAATTATCAGGTAAGCAGCGATGGTCTTATGATCGCCTTTGTGACAAATGGTTCGTTTTGTTGGCCTCTCTTTGAAACAATCCGTGATTCACGTCCCTAAATATTTTGCGGGAGTCTCAAAGCTCGGAGTTAGAGGAGTTGGACGGAGTTTTGGGCTCCGTCTCACCCGCAAATCGATGGAGAAATTACATCAAGTTGGTTAACCCCTAACCCTTTGCATACACAATGAACTTTACATAGCCAAATCTCATTCCTTAGCCCAACATTTAAATTTATGGGCTTCATTTATAATCGGTTGTAATGCGCTTATTCTGTTTAGATATCACTAACGCTGCTCTATCTCTCGAGGTGAGTTTCCGTCACGCGGAGGCGTCATAAACTAAGCGGATTTCCCGCATGCTGGGCTTGCTACTAATTATTTCCTCTATTAGCAGATTTCCCTTATGGGAAATCAACTATTGAGGTCGTACTCATGACGCGATTTTCGAAAACTTTCTTCAAATGTCCATCGATCAGACCCAGGATAAAATGAGGTCCGTTGTAAATTATATATATATATATATATATATATATATATATATGTCTGTTAACGCTCTAGCGGTCGCAATTTTTGTTTGTTCGTTACCAAACTCGACATTTAAATGTTTTATGTAAAAAGACAGATCAAGTTCGTTAATGGCTGAAATCGGACCAGTGGGAAGGGGGGGGGTTAGAGGGGAGGATTTTCGAAAATTCGAAATATCTCCGTTTCTATTAGTCGGATCGAAAAATTATGGAATCAATCTTATTGCAAATTAAATTTGCTATAAATATTGTTATATACATTTATTCTCAATCTTGAATATTAACCGAGATATTTATTTTTTTCCAAAAGCTAGTTCGGCCGTTTTCGAAACTGTTCGGCTCTCGTGAAATTTCTCTATTGTAAAACTTCATGTTGGAAATCTGCTTAGTTTACGCAGCCCCTGCGTGACGGACTTTTTTTAAAGTTATAAGAACCGTGTTTAAACAGGGTTTGAACTTAGGCCGGACGTGAGGTGTTTACTGACTCAAGAGTGCGCTAGTGTCGCAGTGCCCATGGTTCAGCAGGAATATATGAGTATACATCATACAGCCCCTCGGGATGACTAACGCTTGTGCCTCTCTTAGATCCCGATCAGCGGCAGGGTGACAACGCGAACTGGCCACAGGACCGTATCCGCCGTAAGTATACTGGAGACTAATTCCACGTCCTTCTTGGTTAACAGGGATTGTACGTTGAGTTCATCACACACTGTGTAAATATGTGTGTGATCGTGAATCCTTCTAGTCTCGTTCAGGGCGACTAAAGATCTCAAAGGTCTACAATGGTAGCCGAAATATCCTTCCAGGAGAAGTTATGTAAGCTTCGCGTATGTCATACAGAACAGCACATACGAGTAGAAGATGGTGTAACCTCCGCTCTCCATTCCTTCCCTTAGCAAGGCCCCTTATAAACAAGACTTATAATGCCAGCTGGCCAGGAGTTATACAATAGCTTAATATGATAAAACCATGAGCAGGAGGAGGGTTTACTGATAGCAGATATCTAAAAATAACAATTTAAAATAATTTGGATCGGTCCCAAATAATTTCTGCAAAAGCCCAATTTTAATCCTAGCAGCACCAAGGCATTTGTCATTCCATGCAACACGGAAGGGAATGTCCGTTGAGTCTTTAGACTTCCCAAGGAGAGGAGATCACAACTTAGCTAGTTCCGTCACTTACAAGTAAAATTATTTCATCTATTACTACAATTAGATAATCACGAGAGAGAGCAAAGAGTCTACTGAGATAAAGAACGCAGAGGTGGTGACAGGTGGGGTTAGGTTTGACTCTAGAGTCCTGTACTACATCAAGAAGGGGACTCGTCCTGACCTCGCCCAACTTTTTATCTAACGGATTATTTATCACGTTCATCTTCCTCCTTACGATTTTTCCTAGGTAAATAAATTTTATGGGAAATAGATTTATTGCCTTCTTCTGGAAAACGATTTTTCAAAGCTAGTGAAGAAAGTCTTCGACCGCTGCGCTCTATATAAGGTGCTAGGCCGATCCTGCCATTTGCAGACCCCCTCATTTCTTCTGCTCTAGAACTCCTAAGTTTTTCAACTTTTCCTTGAGTACGAGTCCCCATTGGAACTCCCATCTCCATCAATTTCGTATAGTGTGCCCGCCCTCCCCTCCTCAGCAAAAAAATGTAATGCAGTCTAGTTTAAGCTGCATTCAAGAAATTACATCAGGTAATTTTCAATTTAGTTTGGGAAAATTGCCAAAGACAGGGAGGGAATACCAGGCCAAGTTAAAATGTTCAAATTATTTGTATAAACTTCTAAAGATGCCATACTTTTTTTCACCCTTGTTTTCCTCCTTGAGATATCTGTGATAAGGAAAATAGAAGACCTTCAGGTTCCTCCAGACAGTCGCCTGTCAACAGGTGGTTTAGCAGATTTCCCTTCTTCATTTATTGTTTATTTCTAAGATCTATCTGTCCAAATATGCATAATACAGGCCGAACCATGAAGGTTATAGAGCAGGATTAAGATTACAAATATGTATATGTTTAGATTAGATTAGAAATATATCCTTAATTATTAATCTTATCAAAAAATATAAACAATCTGGTTGCAAATTTAATGTTGTATAAATTTTAGTCTCTGCATTGTTTCTTTGTTTGGAATTGTAACCAAGATATTGGATTTTTTTGTTTGTTTTCAGTCTTCAGCGAGCCTCCTCGTCTACTCCTTTCACATTAACAATTAACCAAAATGTCTTGAACCGTGTTATTACAATCTTAATTACCAAATATTATTTTCATTGGGCTTCTTTTATTATGCGAGGTACATGCAAATATGTTCTATGTGACACAATAAATTAATATTTTACCTTGAAGGCTCTATGCTTCTTATATGATCAGTATCATACTCGATATTTGCTCGTATTAACCGAGTTGTCATTATTATTTTTTTTTTTTTTTAGCCTTAAGCAAACCTCCTCTTCTTGTCATCTGATTTTCACTTTGTGTAACCGAGTCACTGAACATCTCATGTCCAGGTTAAGTAAGTTTCAATTCCCCTTTACATAGGCTTTTTTTAATAGCAGAAAATAAATTCAGAATAGATGGGATCAGCAACGTGCCGTTCCAGAATTTGGTGAATCTGCTTAGTTTACGCAGTTCGTCCGTGACGAAATACTCTGCTTATAACTCAATCATTGATTTATTTTTAAAAATGTTCAGAGATTAGAAGATGAGGGAATTACTGATGAGGTCATATCTGAGTCGGTTCATTTCATTGGAACTCTGCTTGGTTAATTTATTCGATGTTATTTTTTATCTGAATAAATAATATCTGCTGTTTTGAATTATGCTACCTTTACTATTATAATTTATAATTTTGGCCCCCATTAATGAGGAGGAATAAAACCTGGGCAGAAGATACGGATACGGGATATGAAATGCAGGGTTCATATTAATTTAAATGCATTGGCAATGTCCTTGAGTGCTAAACGTGCGCACCAGTGGTACATGTATTGACTGTAGAGATACTCCACATGTTTTATTTTCCTTATCGTAGACGAACCTAAAATAAACTCGTTTTGTGCAATTATTTGAAGAAAGGCTTTGTCTTAAATCAATGTGAATTGCATTTTTTTTTTTTAACCTTTCAGGATATAACAATATCCAGTTAAATCTTCATACCCGACTCAACAAGTGTGGGGTCTACACACACAAAAAGTCCGTCGGGATTCTGCTGAGTATACGAAGCAGACTTCCCACCACCCGCAATAGCACTAATTCTTCCTTCATAAAAAAGCCTTAGGAAACAGTACATAAAATTTCAGGTGGCATTCGATTTATATTCGATTAAACTATATATGTTTTTCTTTATTAACGTCCGCTTGTTATACTAAAAAAAAAATCTGAATCTTCTGGATTCTTCAAAGAATTAATTGTGCAACTAGATATGCAATTATAATATTTCTCATATTTGTAAACAATTTATCTAATTTATCATAATTTAAATTCTATTTTTCAACGATTATATTTTCAACTTATTCTCACATAACATAATTTCGGAGATATATTTTTCTATTTGACAGAATCTGCTCCTCTGCAGTAATTTTTTTTTATTGTTATTATTTTTTCTTTATATAGCAAATCTGGAGATCGTTTATTATTTATATATTCTAATTAAATATATTTAAAACATTGCACATGGTTTTGATATACAATTTTCAACTTAAATACTTATTAAAATGTAATATCAAATAAAATTAACAATATAACGAAAGAAAAAAAAATATGGTGATTAATTTTAAGACTGTAAATATTTCAATCATTACTAATTTCATATTACATGATAATTAATTATATAAAGAGGCATTTTCTAATTGTAATATGTCTCCTTTGACACACTACAAATTATCTGATTTCTCTAAATTATAATTTTACAATAATTTATCTACCTCTTAGATTATATTTTTATCCTGGGTAGATATGTCAAAAACAAAGCTTTTTTTCCTGTCAGCAAAATCTCTGAAATAAAAGTGAATTTGAATAAATTGATAACATTTCAGATGTGTATTCGTGAGGTGAGTATTTTATTTATTAATAGCTGCCATAAAATAAAAAAAAAAGTATATTCATTTGAGACAGAACATTTAAACAAAGTGAATATTGGAAGATGGCCGAGCTGTCAGCGCCACAAAGCCGTTGGAACAAGCTGATTTGCCAACAAAGAGGTCTGCTATTGAATTTCCTTTGCCTCTTTGCCATTTCAACTAGTTCCATATCAAATCCAGCCGGAGCGCGATCCCTCTTTTCAAACTTAATGGATTTATTTAAGGGTTTGTCACATATTAAATGCCTTGTTTACAATTTCTGTGTTAGCGCTAACACCATTCTGAGCACATCATTACCTTCACACTCAGCAATCATTGGGTAATGGAACAATTATTTAACAGGTTTTCTATATGTACTTTTTATAAAACTCCGATGACAACACGACTGTGTATAAGAGAGATATCGATTTTTTGTAAAAAGCCACCTATATTTTAACTAAATCTCAATTATTTTAAATTCATTGATAAAGCATCATATTCCATTTTATCTATAAATTGTTTTTATTTTTATTATATTTTGTTTAATATTTTTTATATGATTTACCTATTATCCTCTTATTTTTCGATTTTAAATTCTTACGTTTCAGTTTTTGAAATTAGTTTTTGGATTTTATCTTTTGTTTGTTCCTCGATTTCTGTTTTTGTGTTCCTTTACTGCTTTTTGTTTTTGTATTCAATTTCTGATTTCGTTTCAGTTCTGGTTTCCGTTCCATGTTTGTTTTCTATATCTGTTTTGAGTTCAATTTCTGCATCTTTTCCATTACTCTTTCTGTGCTTTTTTTTTGTGTTCCATTTCTGTTTTTCATATCCGTTTGAATTTTTTCTCTTTACCACTTCTGGTTTGTATTTCATTCCCGTTTTCGTGTTCAATTTCTGTTATGTGGTTTTGTTTTCGTTTAAATTATTTTTTTTTTTGTTTATGCAGCTTTTTTTCTGAGCAACGTCGCCACAACTGGATGCTCTAATATATAAATTAAATAAATGTACCTTTTTTTTAAATCTTATAAAATGTCTTCATTAATGTTGATTATTATTATTTCGCAATTTCCAAAAAGTTAGTAGTTTTCCATGCCTTTTTTACTAAACAATAATTTATCTGAAACATAAGAATTATGATTTATATACAGATTTAATTGTAAATCTGAACGCAGTCTTGTAAATTATGAGCATTTAAGGATTTAATCTATTATCTTCCTTGTGTCGACCTATTAGAAAAGGGGGCTCAGGTTGGCCATGTGAGTTATAGCATTTACCTTAATCTCACAAGGTAAACCTAGAGTGGCGAGTTCGATTCCCGCCTGGACAAAGGAATTTCTTTAGTGAGGGAATTCATTAAATAAAATCCTTAGCCCCACCCTGGCTAGAAAAGAGTAGTAACCTGAAGATGACCCATCCCAATTAGCCTTATTTGCAAAAAGTGGATGTTAATACATAATTTAAATTACATCCTATTAGAGAAGGAGACACCGTGAGTGTTTTGTAGAAAATAATGTTTGTAATCACTATCAACCCATAACGGAATTATCAAGTGTTAAAATCCATGGAGATTTCCAATTTTGTGGGGATTAAAAGTAATAAGAGGTATGAATAGGCCACCCAAAGGTAACCACAATTACTATTCACCTTTCTCCCACTACCTGATAAGAACAATTCAAGTGACCTGGAAAGAAGGTCATACACTTATCCAATGCAGAAATCTGAATATATATGTCAATTATTCAATTTTAAAAACTGTCACACTTTAGTCTTAGAAGAAACAGTTTTCGCTAGAACTAATAAGAATGATAAGTTTTTATGTGGATATTCAAATATTTCTGGGGACTTAAGAAGACAAATGGCTATCGTGGAAAGATAGAATTTGTATTTTTTCTACTACAAATACATCTCCAAAGAGTAAAAATTGGCCATTGGTTTAGTGATCTAAATACAGCTAATTTAGAAATGATAAACAATTCTCTGAAAAACGATGAAGGACTACGTTTAAGCAATGACCCAATAACTGGAAACATTATGTGAGAATATTATCACAATAAACTCTTACAGTACAAAAATAACGTAGTACCTTTAAAAACGTCAAATACAATGCTTGAGGCTTTCAAGGAAAATAAAAAATGCTTTACTGCGAGGCTAAGAATCTCCTGGAATAAACTTAAAGGCTTATTTGCAGTTAAATCTAGTTCGCTCTCACAGGAATAACTTTATATTTATTTGAAGAAAGGTCTAAGCATCCTATAGGCATGTCCTAGAATCTGCTAAAACATTTTACAACGAAAATAAAATATATTATCTCACGACAAAATTAAATGGACCTGGAAACGCGAAACTAAAAGAACGAATTCAGTATTAAATCTCAAAGAGGAATATAGTAGGTTGCTAGTTATATGCCGGAATACTGTATGAATTTTGAGTGGACATCCCCATTGTTGATACTACGTGCCTAATGTTATGTACGGTAAGGTTATACATGCTTTAGTAAGGTTTTCCTTGGAATTGCCATTCCTTTATAAAAAAAAAAAAAAAATGTATTACAAAAATTATAATATCAACGGAATGGGAATAAACCAACGTGAATATTACAAAAGATACCAAACTTGAACTTATGCGCTAACGAAAATGTGTGGTTAAAGTTCTTAAGTATAGCAGAGATAGGATGAATATCTCTTGTCTATTACGGACACCGGAAATGAGCTTAATATACAATGTGTTAATATAAGCAATGGAGTATTTCCTCAACAATATCATTTACCATCAACGGCCACGATCACCTCTCTAGTAAAGATAGTTCGCCGTTCACGTTGAAATTGATACATTTTGAGAGGAAGAATTTGAAAGAGAAATAAAACAGCAAATGACATTTTTTGCCTCTCTAATAAATCCATCAAGAGACCAATTTCGAAAAATGCCTCAACCGTTAATGATTTTTTTTAATAAATGCATTCTTGAAGGAAGCTTCCTTGAGTTTGTAAAACAAGCTAAACAGTTCTTAGAAAACTAAAAGCCTTTACCCTTCTTATCGTGTTGTGATACCCTCGAAAGAAAATAGATATCGAAATATGTTGCGACTTTTCCCCCTTTGTGTAACCGTAATACAGAAAATAGAAGTTGACAATATTAAAGGATTGAAAAGGATTTCAGAATGGCAAACGAGCTTGTGGCGTTCCCCAAGGTTCAATATTAGATCCATTGCTATTTTTAATATAAACTCATGAACGAACTTAAACCTTAGTTTGTATGATAAATTCAAATATTGTGGTAACGATCGAGTATACACAAAGTATTTGAACTGACATCATTTCGTCATCTCCCTAATAAAAAGGATGGACATTTTTCGGAAAGTGTGCCGCGAGTGAAACCTAAATTACTGATTTCTCTTCTGAAAAATCTGCCAACAGAATTAAACGACTTACTCGTTAAAAAAAAAAAGTAATAATAATACGGAAGAAAAACAAGAATATAAGGGGAAAGAGGAAAGAAAAGTATTGGAAAGCTTGAGAGGTTAAACGGAATAATGTTAGTTAGGAGAGGATAGCTGAAGAAAACATAGTTTGAAATAATGGTTTCTGTGGAGGGGAGCGGTGAAGGGAAAAGAGAGAGAGAGACAGACTATGAAGGGAGAAGAGAAGAAGGTAAGAGTGAGAGAGAGAGGGTGAACGAGTACGAGGGTGGGGAGAGAGAGAGTGGGGGTGAGGGAGCGAGAGAGTATGATGGGAGGGGGTAGTGCGCGCGCCTCCACCTCCCCTGTAATAAATCTTATTACATCCCCTCCCCTATCTACCCTTATTCCAATTCCATCTCTTATTGTTTGTTCCTCCGGCTTCTAAATTTCTCCAACAGCCTTAATTCTACTCCGTTTTTTCCCTCAGAATTATACTACATTGTTTTCCATTTTAATTTTCCTTTGCAAGAGACTATGAATTTGAATCACTTTATAGCTTCTGCCCTAATTATTTTTAGGTTAGGTTAGATGTTTTAAATGTGAACGCGAGTCGAATTTAGTATTAGCAGATTTCCCTTAAGGGAAATCAGCTGTTGAGGTCGTACTCATGACGCGAGTTTCGAAAAATGTCTTCAAATGTCCATCGATCCTACCCAGGAGATGACGAAAATGAGGTCCGTTCAAAATTATATCTATATATATATATATATATATATATATATATATATATATATATATATTTGTCTGTTAACGCTCTAGCGGTCGCAATTTTTGTTTGATCGTTACCAAACTCGGAATTTAATCGTTTTATGTAAAAAGGAAGATCAAGTTCGTTAATGGCTGAAATCATGTATCATCATGAAACATTGCTTGTGGCTATGGCTTTCGATGAACGGGAAGCGTCTTTTAAGGCTGTCAAGTATTCTTCTGAGTAGGTTCTCGGTATTATTGAGTTTTATCAGATAAAAAGACCATAAGGTGTCTTTAGCTTTTATGGACAAACATACTAGTGCAAACTCATGATTTTCGAAAAATGCCTTCAAATATCCGTCGATCCTACTATGAGATGACGAAAAGGAGGCCCATCAAAATGTATATATTTTATATATAAGATATCGTTCGTCGCAAATCTTATTTGTTTCCAATACCAAATTCCAAGTCCAAATTTAATATTTGAGCGTTTTTTGTTCAGAAATACTCCAATCATTCAAGACATACACGTGTAGAGAAGTTTTTTATCCTCTCAGACTTACATCTTAAGGAATGTTGAATCTTCCCAGATGTCCTCCTATAGGAATCTCCCTACGTACACTTTTGTGAGGGATTGAGTCTTCTCAAACCTACTCCTGTAAAATGCAATTGAACCTTCCAACAGGTGTTACTATAGGAGGGTGTTGTCTTCCTGAAATCCTTCAGGACTAAACTCCGGCTTGTAGGATATCGTGTAGGAAGATTCAAAACCCTCCTATAGGAATACCTGTGGGAACATTTTAACTGCTTCTTAATCTTTCCAGACTTACACCTTCCAGAATGTACTCCTACAGGAGGGTGTCGAATCTCCCGACGTACACTTACATGAGGGTTTGAGTCTTCTCAAACTTAAACCTGTAAGATACTGTTGAACCTTCCAACAGGTATTCCTATAGGAGGGTGTTGAATCTTCCCAGATGTATCATATAGTGGGGTGTGGAGTCTTCTCAGACGTACTCCAATAGGAGGGTGATGAGTCTTCCAAAATGTACACTTATAAGGAGAGTGTTTAATCTTCTCAGACTTACTCCTAGAAGTGGCTGTTCAATCTTCAGACACTTACTCCTACAGGACGTTGTTCAATCTTCCCAGAGGTATCATATAGTGGGGCGTTGAATCTTCCCAGACGTACTCCGACAGGAGGGTGATGAATCTTCCGAAACGTACGCTCATTGGACTGTTTAATCTTATCAGACTTTCTCCTATAAGATACTGTTGAATGTTTACATACTTACTCCTACAGGACGCTGTTCGATCTTCCCAGAGGTTCCCTTAGTGGGGTGTTGAATCTTCCAAAATATGCTCTTATAGGAGAGTGTTTAATCTTCTCAGACTTTCTCCTATAAGATACTGTTGAATGTTTACATACTTACTCCTACAGGACGCTGTTCGATCTTCCCAAAGGTATCCTCTAATGGGGAGTTGAATCTTCCCAGACGTACTCCGATAGGAGGGTGTTAATCTTCCCAGAGCTACTCCTATAGGACAGGGGAGGGGAGGGAGTGTTGAATCTAATTCCAAGACCGTCGGAGTCTGTGGCCATCCACTTCCCATTATCTGCTTAAACATTGATTCAAACTCTCCTCCCATTCCTTCGAGACGTCTCATTTGCATACTTATACTGAATTAATTTACTTCTCGAACCATCTTACTCTCTTCTCTCTCTCTCTCTCTCTCTCTCTCTCTCTCTCTCTCTCTCTCTCCCTCTCTCTCTCTCTCTCTCTCTCTCTCTCTCTCTCTCTCTCTCTCTCTCTCTCTCTCTCTCTCTCTCTCTCTCCCCCCCCTCTCCTCTCCCTTTGCTTCGCACCATTTAGCGTGAAAGAATTCTTCGTTATGGCTGTCATTAATAGGACAGCCATTGCAGTGGTGATTGGAACGATTCGGGAGTGGGCACACATGCTCATTGATACATTATGTCGTTGGTATATAGTTTCAGTTGAATTCCTCTGATCGAAGCTGATTTAATAATAATTAAAAGTTTTGCTAGGTTTTGGTGTAATTTAAACCGTTCTGTTAGAAATGTTTTCTCTTTTTGTATGAACCCGTAATTATTACCTAAAATTGAAGGTAGATATTTTTTTTAGGCTAATAATTACTAATATAAAATAGATTAATTTTGCAAATTTTTAAGCAGTCTTATTGAACAATATTTAATGATTTTTTGAATTCAGCCTGCTTCCTTTAAATATAATCTTGAAAAGTGATGGGAATTTTTCCATCTCTTCAGAACAATAAACTTAATTATAAACTATTTTTTGACGAATTATTTTTACATAAATATTGAAATTTTACCTTTTTCCTAACCAAGTTTGAATTCACAACTTCTGGATAAAACCTTCTAGCATGACGTCATATAGTTTATTTTTAAACAAAACATAATTTTTTTTAGAGATTTTAATACATTCAGGTAGTTCCACTCAAAAAATTCAAAATTATGTATATTAGAAGCCTGGACTTTCTGTTAAATGCAAAACCTTATTGTTCTCGTTTGCAATTTAGATTTTAAAATAATCACGGATTCCGTATATATTTTCATTGTATTTTTTAATAATTACTTAAGACTTCATTAATCTTTAGACATCACAGGCTGGAATGGGAGTACCTAGTTGAGACAAGAAGAAGCCATCTTTGTTTATAATTGGCAATTTGCGTTTGAGAATGTTGTTAACGGGTAATCTCGTGTCTCTGCTTCATTAACTCGCACTTAGATTGTAATATCCTGACGAGAGTTGACTGTTATATAAATTTTACAATAAGGGTTCTTCATGCCAAATTTGATTAAAATCTACACCTGTCGGTCAAATTATGTGATAAAGTTACCAGTATTGAAAGAGATCTTTGCTTTTCTTAAAAGCATTCCTCAATGTTATCTGCATCTATTGCTTTGCGTTGCATAATAAAGAGCCACGTTTTATTGACACTTGTTACAAACACATTGCATCTGTTAATATTTATTTTTGTTCCCAGCTGAAATCCATTGGAGGCATACCACTTGCTTTTGACCTCCGTCTGTTAGAAACAGCTCACTCTGAGAACAAATAAAAAAAATTGATTGAAAAATATATTTCAGTAAATTATACTTTCATATTTTTTAATATTGATCATGTCAAACGTCTGCTTTTGTGTCTTAAATTATCTTAACGTACTAATTCAAAACCTTCAGTAACATTGGTGGAAAGAAAATAAGAATTATCCGCCTTTAAAGGATCCTATGCTTGTACCATTTATTCAATAAAATAGCTTCTCCTTTGTAAAATGGGATTAACTTCATTAATGTTTAATTTACTATCAAATATGGTTAAAAAGAAAATGATTATACCAAAAACGTAGTTAAATGTGCAATTGGAAAGGGTGGTAACCTGTAGATAGCCCGTCCCAATTAGGCACAATAGCTAAAAGTGGGCATTAATAAATAATAATAATAAAGTAATTTTTTCACATATGCTCGTCTGAGCTAATGAACCAACATTTTTTTTTTTTTATATACTTATGTATTTAATAGGTGTGGATTTTTATAAAAGCTATCTTATACACTTACTGGGGTAGGAAAGCCCCAACATTGGCCTTATCTATTTTGGAAAATAAACTGGAACTAAACTGGAATTTAAATTATTTCCATAACTAAATTGGAATTTAAATTGATGGTGCCATCACACTAGGTATTTGCATGTATCTTTCATAGTAAAAGCCCGTGTAAAACAGTATTATATGGATATACATATGTGTGTGTGTCAGAATAATTACATATTTTTATAAAAATACTTTGATTATTAAAGTAAAATAAATTTTAAAAAAAATTGAAATTTCATACAAATGTGCCTCATCGCTTTATTTTTAGAATTTACTCTTGATGCAATGATAGTTTCCTATTATCTCTTCGTGCTTTATCATTAATTTGAAGCAACTGTAACGCACCTAAGATTATGTTATCACTACTCTGTAAACATTACATTTTTATCTTTTAGATTAGCTGTTTATATTTCGTCGAGTGTTTTCATTCATGACTTTTGTTTTATTTTTCTGTCTGTTTCTATATTTTGTTTCTTTCAGAATGATACAATAAATGAGGAAATCGCCGTTGTTGCGGAACTCATTTAAATGAATATATTTATATTTTGTGATGTATATAAAACCATTGGGTATAAAAGGTTTTAAGTATTACGTTGATATGACCGTTAGGTATAAAAGTGTTTATTCAGTGTTATTTTCTTTGTACTACTACTCTTACTTTCTATTTGGCATGGATTTTAGTATGTTTGGAGCGTACTTTTGATAATTTTGTCGAATTCTCATAACACTCTCTATAACACGAAATATGTCTTATTATAAATAATTAAATGGGATGAAACTTTTAGAAGAAACTGAATTTCTGATGACGTTTTAGTAGGTTGTGTTTTATGTTAATACGAATATTAGTCTTCCGATTTTTGCTAAGAGCTTCTCTCATTGCAATAAACTATGAATAAAAGTAGTTGAGTATCATGTTCAGTAGATTTCTCTTAATGAAAATCATTTTTGAGCTCGTGGAGCAATTTTAGAAGTGAATATTCACTAGTACACAGATTGTACTTAGTATATGACATATAAGTCCATTTAAATCACTTTGTGTATTTGCATTTATCTTTTAGCTTTCTTTCGTTCCTTTACAAATTCAATATCTAAACATTTCATGTAAAATTAAAAATCGAGATCTTTGATGGCCAAAATAGAAAGACCAAGAAGAGGATAGGTTGAGAGAAGGATTGAAAATTAAAATAGTATATTAGCACGGACTCTCATAAAACGTTATTTATTGAATCTTATTTAGAATGTAATGCGGTACGCTTGCGTTTTCCACTTTATGAATCTCGAATATTAATGACCAACCACCTGCAAACCTCCACAATTACTCATATGATTTTCTTACTCTAAGCTGTGCTACATGTCTAAAAGTATATGCCCTGCTGAAACTTCGAATTTGCTTCGCACAAGTTTTTTATCAAAGGAAGAAACAGAGAATAGAAAGTGACACGATGTCTTTTAGGAGTCGTAACAAAAGTTTGAAAATCAGCTTCTTTTACGCAAGTTCCTCTTCGGCCTTTCTTGACCATATTTATGACATTAAAGTGTCTTGGTTGGTCCCTTTAAAAGTTTATGAGTCATTGTTTGTTGATAAGAGTACAATAATTCTCTCAACCAATCTTTTTAGTTTAGTGATAAGGAACTGTGTTAGTCACGTTCAAGAAGCTGATAAGTAGTCAAATGCATGTCTTAATGTTATTGTGATCAATCAAGAATGTTGTTTTTCTCATTTCCAATTTTGCAGATTTCTAAACCTGATTTGAGATCCTTCCTATACTCATAACGTTCTTGTACTAATATTAAATTAAAAAAAAAAATCGGGAACCTATTTAAACCTCTCCATTAGCCCATTTCGATTTTATGAATGGCGAGGTGCAATATTCACTGATAGCAGTGTGTAACGTAGAATATTTAATTTCGAGAAGTTCATTAGCCATTTACAAATCAGATGACGCTTTAAGCTATCGTGTTTCATTTTATCTGGAGTTGTACCCCTAGCTTTTAATTAACCTAATAACATCAGCACAAAAAATAGATTTCGTTGGTTTATAACTGAGAGTTAAATATATATATATATAGCAGTTTGAAAGTGTAGCTGTACATGGCCAAAAAAAAGTTCCGTCACGCATGGGCTGCGATAACTAAGCAGATTTCCGCATTATGTATTTGCATTTATCGCAAAACGTAAAAGTTCAATGATAATGACAATATTTGGTATTTAGGCTTCAAATAAAGTGCTTCATAACATAATAACATATTGTTGATATGAGATGAGTAGTGGTGGGCTTTACTCGAGACCGAAAAAATGCAAGTATCTCGGTTAATAATCAAGATAATGAAAAAATGTACGTAGCAACATTCATAGAACATTACATTTGCAATAAGATTGGTTCTATACAAGTTTTCTATCCGACGAATACTATTGAATATATTAAGAATTTTTGAAATTCTCCCCCTCCCCGTGATCAGATTTCAGCCGTTGACGAACTTGATCTTTCTTTTTACATAAAACGATTACTTATCAAGTTCGGTACCGATAAGACAAACATTGCGACCGCTAGAGTGGTAACAGACATATATATATTTTGAACGGACTCCATTTTCGTCGTCAACTAGGTAGGATCAATGGATATTTGAAGATCAATTTCGAGAATCGCGTCATGAGTAACTGCTAAAACTAAATCGCCTTACATCATTAAAGCATCTTATTTACTCATATCCCCAGCAACTTTCAATCCTTATCTCTCCATAGCAACGGGTTCCTTTTTCTGTAAAATGACAATTTCATTTTTTTTGTTATTTTGAACAAATTCTAGATATAGCTAGAGTTAGATATAAATCTTCTGTGCTCCACGGCAGTGTTTGTTGGAAGTGAAGAATGTTAACTTGGGGAGAGAGAAAAAAAAAAGTCCAATTCTTCACAATTTGTTTATTTCAGCGCTAAGCGCTTTCAAAGACTAATGTCTCCATCTTCAGAGCTACTTGCATGCGCTCATTGGGAAAGACAGCAAGCGACTCACTCTGTCTCGCTTGGAGTCCCAATGAGCGCATGCAAGTAGCTCTGATGATGGAGGCATTAGTCTTTGAAAGCGCTTAGCGCTGAAATAAACAAATTGTGAAGCATTGGACGTTTTTTTTCTTTCTCTCTCCAAATATTCTATGCGTACGCCTATCAGATATGTGGGGTGTATTAGTTAGGTAAACGGAGGTTTTGAAAGAAATAATTGAATGTGAAAAAGAGGAGGGGCGGTTGTGAGAGAGAAATAGTGAGAGGGAAGATGAATTTGTGGACCCAGTAAAATTAATCCTCATGGCAACCACGTCGGATATATCTGCTTCATTGCTAGACTTCACTAAACTCGTCTACTGTTGCAAACTTTATAAATGCTGTTAGTTCTATCTAGATTACTAGACTTCACAGCTCTAAGCTCGTCTACTGTTGCAAACTTTATAAATGCTGTTAGTTCTATCTAGATTACCAGACTTCACAGCTCTAAGCTCGTCTATTGTTGCAAACTTTATAAATGCTGTTAGTTCTATCTAGATTACTAGACTTACCAGCTCTTAGCTCGTCTACTGTTGCAAACTTTATAAATGCTGTTAGTTCTATCTAGATTACTAGACTTCACAGCTCTAAGCTCGTCTACTGTTGCAAACTTTATAAATGCTGTTAGTTCTATCTAGATTACTAGACTTCACAGCTCTAAGCTCGTCTACTGTTGCAAACTTTATAAATGCTGTTAGTTCTATCTAGATTACTAGACTTCACAGGTCTAAGCTCGTCTACTGTTGCAAACTTTATAAATGCTTTTAGTTCTATCTACATTACCAGACTTCACAGCTCTGAGCTCGTCTACTGTTGCAAACTTTATAAATGCTGTTACTTCTATCTAGATTACTAGACTTCACAGGTCTAAGCTCGTCTACTGTTGCAAACTTTATAAATGCTTTTAGTTCTATCTAGATTACTAGACTTCACAGCTCTAAGCTCGTCTACTGTTGCAAACTTTATAAATGCTGTTAGTTCTATCTAGATTACTAGACTTCACAGCTTTATGCTCGTCTACTGTTGCAAACTTTATAAATGCTGTTAGTTCTATCTAGATTACTAGACTTCACAGCTCTAAGCTCGTTTACTGTTGCAAACTTTATAAATGCTGTTTCTATCTAGATTACTAGACTTCACAGCTCTGAGCTCGTCTACTGTTGCAAACTTTATAAATGCTGTTAGTTCTATCTAGATTACTTTCACAGCTCTGAGCTCGTCTACTGTTGCAAACTTTATAAATGCTGTTAGTTCTATCTAGATTACTTTCACAGGTCTAAGCTCGTCTACTGTTGCAAACTTTATAAATGCTTTTAGTTCTATCTAGATTACTAGACTTCACAGGTCTAAGCTCGTCTACTGTTGCAAACATTATAAATGCTGTTCTATCTTGATTACCACTCCTCACAGATCTAAGCTCGTCTACTGTTGCAAACTTTATAAATGCTGTTCTATCTTGATTACCACTCCTCACAGATCTAAGCTCGTCTACTGTTGCAAACTTTATAAATGCTGTTCTATCTTGATTACCACTCCTCACAGATCTAAGCTCGTCTACTGTTGCAAACTTTATAAATGCTGTTAGTTCTATCTAGATTACTAGACTTCACAGCTCTAAGCTCGTCTACTGTTGCAAACTTTATAAATGCTGTTAGTTCTATCTAGATTACTAGACTTCACAGCTCTATGCTCGTCTACTGTTGCAAACTATATAAATGCTGTTAGTTCTATCTAGATTACTATACTTCACAGCTCTAAGCTCGTCTACTGTTGCAAACTTTATACATGCTGTTAGTTCTATCTAGATTACTATACTTCACAGCTCTAAGCTCGTCTACTGTTGCAAACTTTATACATGCTGTTAGTTCTATCTAGATTACTAGACTTCACAGCTCTAAGCTCGTCTACTGTTGCAAACTTTATAAATGCTGTTAGTTCTATCTAGATTACTATACTTCACAGCTCTATGCTCGTCTACTGTTGCAAACTTTATACATGCTGTTAGTTCTATCTAGATTACTATACTTCACAGCTCTATGCTCGTTTACTGTTGCAAACTATATAAATGCTGTTAGTTCTATCTAAATTACTAGACTTCACAGCTCTAAGCTCGTCTACTGTTGCAAACTTTATAAATGCTGTTCTATCTTGATTACCACTCCTCACAGATCTAAGCTCGTCTACTGTTGCAAACTTTATAAATGCTGTTCTATCTTGATTACCACTCCTCACAGATCTAAGCTCGTCTACTGTTGCAAACTTTATAAATGCTGTTAGTTCTATCGAGATTACTAGACTTCACAGCTCTAGGCTCGTCTACTGTTGCAAACTTTATAAATGCTGTTCTATCTTGATTACCACTCCTCACAGATCTAAGCTTGTCTACTGTTGCAAACTTTATAAATGCTGTTAGTTCTATCGAGATTACTAGACTTCACAGCTCTAGGCTCGTCTACTGTTGCAAACTTTATAAATGCTGTTCTATCTTGATTACCACTCCTCACAGATCTAAGCTTGTCTATTTTGCATTCTCTGTCGCATTTTGAGTTCATTATAGGCCGAAGACAGCTACTTCTTTTTTTCTGTAAGTACTCAATTGTCTTGCGATGCTGAGAGGCCCATGCGTGCCTGAGATCGAAAATGGTATTTGCACAGCTAAATGATACTTCTTATTTTGTACCCAATTTAGGAGGTAAGTTCACCTCACTTGAGGGGTCGTTAATACGGAGGAGGAGGGCAGTCACAACGAACGTAAGACATAAACTAGCACTTCTGAAATGGAGAGCCTCCAGAGGTGGTATATAGATCACGAAACATGTAGGGCCGTATCAATAAAGTGTACGCGAAAAAAGTGTTTTTAGCAGATTTCCCTTAAGGGAAATCAGCTATTGAGGTCGTACTCATGACGCGAGTTTTGATAAATTTCCTCAAATGTCCATCGATCCCACCCAGGAGATGACGAAAATGAGGTTCGTTCAAAATTATATATATACATATAGATATTTGTCTGTTAACGGTCTAGCGGTCGCAATTTTTGTTTGATCGTTACCAAACTTCATATTTAAGCGTTTTATGTAAAACGAAAGATCAAGTTCGTTAATGGCTGAAGTCGGGCCAGTGGGAGGGGGGAATTCTGAAAATTCGAAATATCTCCGTTGTTGTGCGTCGGATCGAATAATTGTATAGAATCAATCTTATTGCAAATTAAATTTACTATAAATATTGTTTTATACATTTATTCTTTATCATGAATATTAACCGAGATATTTGCATTTGTATTGTGTGTGTGGTCGGCAGGAGTCGGCTATGTTCGGGATTATCCGCCGAGAGCTAGTGCGGCCGTTTCCGTACCTATTCGTCTCGTGAATAGGTCTCGAGATACCTTCCTACTACTGTTATTATTAGGCAGATTTCTCTATTGTATAACTTCACGTGGTAAATCTGTTTAGTTTACGCAGCCCCTGCGGGACGGACTTTTTATTGGTAACCCTTACCTAGAAAATATGAAGAATATCTGAATGATATAGAATGTGCAATCCTCACCCTCTGTCACACCTAAAGCACGCTACAGACATAATGCTCTTACAACTGGTTTAATTTGGTTGAGTAATGGCACCACCTCTAAAAGTATATAACTGTGATTGTTAAATATTGCAGTAGCTACAATTTCTTGCAGTTTAGTGCAATATTAACAACAAAATAATTTGAATAATAATTATACCACTACATTTACTTGTCCATTTGGCAGTGAACGTATTTGAGTTGTAATGTGTAGTTGTCTATAGGCTACGCAATTGATCTCACGAACAGTAAACCTGATTACCTCCTGAAAGACCGTACGTGATTACATTAACTAACTAATTTAATATTCACAATACTCACAAAAGTGGTGTAATTTTAATTGTTAATATTACAAAGGTATATAAAGTATGAAGAGGAAATTGTAATTATTATATGGGTATAAATATATTTGTATTAAATGCAAATATTTAATCCCCTGAATTTTACAGCTGTCCATTCTCTTGAAATCCACTGTATTGAATTTCAATTACTTTCCAAGCTGTTTAAATATTTAACTTAAGCCCTGGCAAACAGTTAATGAGCTCTTAAATTCTCAGTATTTACCAGATAAGCTAAATGAAGATTTATTTTTTTTAATTCATGTTATCTATGCGCTGTTAATTACTTCGCATTAATTTTTAAAACTCCGTATTTATTTAAAAATTGTGTAATGGAATGGAAATTACATTAACTTTGCACGACATTTATTTTGACTTGCATAATAGTGATAATTTACTTTGTCATTGGGAGTTTTTCAGCAGTTTTATGAATAAATTAACAATACCCCTTAATTATAACCTTTTATTTTAGTATATTTACCTTCAGGGAAATCAGCTGCAGTTGGTCTTAGTTTTGATGTAATTTTCGGAAAATCTTAACCAAGCTAAATGACTAGGTGTGACGGCCGGGATCGGTACTTAACTCGATATTTAAACTTTTATGAACGAGTAATGATCACCTTATTTAACTCAAACATTAACTAATTTATCTTTAGTTTTGCACAAGACTCGTAAGTATATCTTGCTGAAAATCTGAACGATTTGAGTTTTTTTTTTTTTTTTTTTTTTTTTTTTTTTTTTTTTTTTTTAGTTTTGAGTCATTTGTTTACTATCACTTCTATTCGTGCGATTTTCCTTTGAAGAAACTGTACATTAAAGGTATCATTGTCCGACTTAAATTTCAACACCTTTTTACCCAGATTTAGAGGAAATATAGTGAAGAAAGTGCACAATGACGTCATTAGTATGCCATTGCAGCTGGTGGGAAATCTACTTTTTTATGTAGCTACTGGCCCGTACGAAGAATATTTCGTATAATATATGAATAATGATAATGATTATATATCTAAATATAATGGCTGGTGATATTTTTCTTTGATTATTAGCATGCCCATTAATGAGTATGAAACGTGGGGCAAAAAGATCCGTTATCTCAATAAAATAAATGTTGCATAACCAACCAAGTCTATGTTCTATCGATTTTTTTTTTTTTTTTTTTTTTTTTTTTTTTTTTTTTTTTTTTTTGGGAATTTATATATAAATCGGCTTATGTGAAAAGTAAAATCGGACCAGTGGGAGGGGGGAGGGGCGTTTAGGGGATTTTCAATAGACCTTTATTATACCAGATACATGAGAATACATTGTTTGATAACGTCATCAATTAAGATTGTACATTTTTGTTTTGAAAATATATGGCTGGACCTGGAATAATGGTGGTTTAGAATGGGGGGGGGGGGAGGAGGGAATTCGACAATTCAAAGTGCTGTCATGACACACGTGAGGAATATGCTTATTTAACGCAGCCCCTGCGTGACGGACTTTTTAGTTTTATGTAAATCCCAACTCCTACTCCGTTTAATCATATCACTTAATACTTCAAACCCGCCTTGCACTCTTCCCTAATCCTTACATAGGGTTTATTAAGGAATAAATAGGAATGAAATGTGAGATGAGGTTATCATTTGGTCATTCCAGCATATGGGAAATGTGGTCATGGTTTTGCAATCCCCGTAAGCCGGGTCGCCAACAAGTAGCAAGGAGCATGTATAAAACGTCCCCCCAGGCACCTCTAATTGAATTTATCACCGGGCCGTCGGGGTTTTGTGTGTCCAGGATCTTCCTGGAGCCCGGGGCGCAATAAAGGAACATTGAATGACTCCAAATGTATTCAGGCAGAGAGCCAAGCAATGATCCGGCCTGCTGCAGCTGTCGATTCCTACAGCTACATCCTCTACAGATACAATAGTGCTTCCATATTGCTCTGGAATCCTGCCTACTTCCTCTACAGCTATATAATATACATATATTCTTTTTTCCTCCTCCCAAATTTATTTACTTTAGGCATTATGATATGTTTGGAAAGACGCCTTATTGTTCTGCCAACATCTAATTTAATTTATAATATACATCCATATATAGAATCTTAACCTTAACAATAATACAGTCCTTTAAGAACTGGAACTGGGTCTTCAGTAAACGCCCACTCCCACTCTTGACATGTCCTTTATATTATGAAGCAATTTATTTGAAGCCTAAATACCAAATATTTATATTATATTGTTCTCATTGAACATTTACGTTAATTGAAATACGTGACGTGACGCATGTGGGAAATTTGCTTAGTTAACGCAGATCCTGCATGACAGACGTTTAGCAATTTCCCCTAAGGGAAATCGACTATTGAGGTCGTATTCATGAGGCGATTTCCTCAAATGTCCTGCACAGGAGATGACGAAAATAAGGTCCGTTAAAAAAGAAATTATATATTTGTATGTTACCGCTCTAGCGGTCGCAATGTTTGATCGTTAACAAACTCAATTTTTAATCGTTTTATGTAAAAAGAAAGATCAAGTTCGTTAATGGCTAAAATCGGACAAGCGGGAGGGGGGTGGGGTTAGAGGGGACATTTTCGAAAATTCGAAATATCTCCGTTTCTATACGTTGAATCGAAAAATTGTATAGAACCAATCTTATTGAAAATTAAATGTACTATAAATATTATTATATACATTCTCTATCTTTAGTAATAATCGAGGTATTTGCATTTTCCGTTTTCAGCCTTTAGCAAACCCTCGCTTCTACTCATGTTACATTCTCTGTTATGTAATAAACCGCATTATTCGAAGCTTAAATACCAGATATTGTTCTAAAAAGACCTTTATTATACGAGATACATGCAAATATGTTCTGGTGACCACCTCCCCCCCCCGTCTTAAGTACTACTAAAATTTGATTGATTGTAATAAAAATGTGTTACCAGTATGTAGATTTATTTATTGTTAAACTTCACGAGGGAAATTTAGTTTACGCAGCCCCTGAGTGACGGACTTTTAATATTTATAACACTGCAGAAACCTGCAGATGTACTAATTATTATTATTATTTACTAAAGTCTATATTTTGATACTATGGCTAAATTGGTGCGGGTTATCTGCAGGCTATCACCCTTTTCTAGCCAGGGTGGATCTAAGGATTACATTTAATGTGTTCTTCATTAATTAAATGCCTATTCTGTACCTGGGAATCGAGCCTTAGCTCACACGGCTAACCTGAGCCCAACTACAAACACAAACTACTGGGAAATATTTTAATTGTTGTCTTAAACCAAGAAGCTTATCAGAATAGAACAGATAGTCATAGGTAGGTTAAGAATTGGTCATTCACTCAGTATTTCGATTATTTCCAGAATTTCACCCTTTTTGTTGCAAATTTTCGACGAATCTTCAACTTCCTCAGGCTATCCTGTTGATTCCGGGATGTTTTGAATGAGATAGTTGTTGAACCAAAGCATCCCTTTGCTACCTTCACACCCTCTTATATTCAATTCTGACTGGTAAGGGGAGGTCTATCGTCTTGGCCAATCATTTCATTAGATTTAGTTATTTTTGTATTTAATCTATTATGTCTATTGTTTTATTTTTCTATGTGACGTGCTCTGAGTAATTCTATTCTTTTTTTGTTTTGTTTTAGGTGAGTTTTGGCGTGCAATCAATATTTTAATAAAGAAATGCAGGCAACAGGTACTTTAATGTTTTCATTCCGAATGATTATTTGCATGAAAATCAAGATGATGATGTTGAAGGAGGCGTTAAAGGATTTGTGTTATTTCTCATCTTGAAGTTTTGTCCGATTTCGAATGTAGAATTATTTTTTCATTAGTTAAACACTCACTAATCTTATCCTTAGTCCCATCATACAAATACCAATTGTAACTTGTAAATAATTCTTACGGATTAGGATTGGTTTCCTAAAGGGCATGTAAACTTTAAAACTAATATCATAATTTAATATCATTTTCCAGTTTTCTAATTTTCTTATTCTGTACATTTAGTATTTTATTTATCAAGCAATATTGTCCTACTCGCGAATCTCACACAATGGGTAATTTTATTCAGCTAAAATCTAATGCTATATTTCATTAGTATTTTGGGAGGGGAAAAAATCAGTAAATAAATCATACTTTAATTATTTTGAATATGAATTTGTATTTCTATGGCCGTCCTCTCCCAAGCCCGAACACGGGTAGCGTCTAGCGCCACAAACTCTTCACTAAAAATTAGCCTAATTAATTATGGCGCCCGCATCGCCGTTTAAAGTGGAGACAATTAATGTACTACTTTATGGCTAAATACACCATACTTTTTTTTTCTTTCTCTCTTTATATTAACCCTATGAGGAGTTATTTATTTGAATACATGTTCCATTGCCACATGGCATATTACGTGTATGATTATGTTTAAATACATTTTATTTTACAATATCTATATATATACCTTAATCAACTATCTTCTCAAATATAATATAAAAGAAATAATAATAATAAGCTAAAATATTAAAATAAGTAAGATAATTACAAATAAAACTAATGAATGAAATGAAAAAGTAAATAAATAAATAAAATAAGAACAAAAACAAATCAATTAAAGTTAAACTCAACCGATGTTTAATTTGCGAGTCTATGTCAGGTAAATATGTCGAATTATGTTTCCCATTCCTCACAATCAACTTTACATTCTAATGTATTTTTGCTTCATGCATATCTATACTTTTGATAAACTTCATAAGTTCATTATTATATTTATTAAATATAATATGAAGTGGTTCTGGAAAATTACATCCTTTTGAAATTATATTCATTATTAAATTTGATCTATTTTGATTAAATTTTTAACAGTCATAAAGTATATGTAAAAACGTTTGTGTTGTCTGTGAGTCGCAAGTAGATTTGTCATTATCTTGAATTTTAAATCTTGGTGAAGTTTGTTGTTAAATAAATACACCATACTTATATTAATTTTAAACATTGCATTTTATTGATGTTAATTACGCTTTACACTCTTACTAAATAACTAGTTATTTTATTATTTTTATATGGAAGGAACATATTTTGCCTCCTGGCAGTTTATGGAAGTACTCTACCAACATACCTGAATAATACTATGAATAACTCGTTGAAAGGCAAAATGGCTCAAGATCAAAAGATAAAAACCCGATGAAATCACATTCAATTATTTGTTTCTCCCTAAATGTTTGACTCCTTTTGAGACTCTCTTGAGGAGTAGAACATTCATATAGGCCCGACCTTAACCCAAAGGTGACACAACTTGGCTAACATATGGAGTAGATGGTTAGAAAACTCGTTTCAGAAGAAGAATAGCCATATATTATGTATATTTTTCATCTCAGTTTTCTTGTTCGAGCATTTTCTTGTTTTTATTTGGACATTTTCTCCCAGTACCCTCTTGGTTACGTTTCAGCAGATTTCCCTTCAGGGAAATCAGCTATCGAGGTCGTACTCATGACGCGATTTTTGAAACATTTCTTCAAATGTCCATCGATCCTACTCTGGAGATGACGAAAATGAGGTTCGTTCAAAATTATATATAAACAGCTCAGATACCCGGCTTCGCCCGGGAATTGATTTGAGGCTGAATGGTGATGAAATTTTTTTGGCATGGCTTTACTTTGCACAATATTTTGACATTTACCCGTCCCAGTGTTCAGGGTTAATACCCGTTGTTGGCATTTGTTAATAATAAAATTAATTTTTTATGTAAGTCTTCACTGTCCTCCAAATTGTCATATTTCCCGTCTCCTGTGCATTATGCATAGATTTCAAAAATATTAACATTGATTTGAATTAATTTTTCCAGTTGAGGTACCTGATAGTTCAAATAGGAATGAATTGTTGAGCATATCAATATTTCTTCGCAAATTACTTGCTCCACACATTGTTCTTGGAGAAATGTATAAAAAAAAAAAAAAAAGGTAATTAAATAACAAAGTAAGCAACTTTTGTTATGTGTATGTTTGTCGAAAAACAAATAGACAATGAAATATCGCGAATTTTTATTTCAGGCCTCCCTTATAACCCCCACTCCCGTTCTAACCTAAACATTTAATATAGCTTATAATCATGGAAGAATTAATGCTAATTGACATACCGAGTTTTGTTAAGTTCGGTTCAATCGTTAGCGCCCAATAAAATAGTTGACTCCCGCTTTAGTTTATAGTGTATATCTCGTTTATACTTTGTTAAAAGACAAAAATGAATATCACAAAAATTTCTCTAAATCACAAAATAAACAACTTTTGTTATGTTCATATTTGCCGAAAAACGAATAGAAAACGAAATACCGCTATTTTAAATTTCAGGCCTCCCTTATAACACCCACTCCTGCCCGTCCCTAGAAATGTTGGTATGGCTTATTATAATGAAAGCGTTAGTACTAATACACATACCGAGTTTTATTTATTTCGGTTGGGTCTTTTGTCCCAAATAAAATTGTTCACTTCCGCTATAGGTTTTAGCGTATATCTCGTTTATAATTCAGTATACGAAAAAAGTGCATATAACAAAAGTTACTCTAAATAACAAAATAAACAACTTTTGTTATGTTGTCTATGACATGTGAAACGAAAAGTTATCGTGAAATTTCGCGAAAAAAATCAATGTACAGACAGAGGGTACAATTTTATTATATATATATATATATATATATATATATATATATATATATATATATTTTCTATCTTCATTATAAACCGAGATATTTGCATTTTTCAGTTTTCAGCCTTCAGCCAACCCCTACTTCTACTCATGTTACATAAACAATACTCGGTTATGTAATAAACCACATTATTCGAAGCTCAAATGCCAAATGTTGTTATCTAGAGACCTTTATTATACGAGATACATGGAAAAATGTTCTGGTTAGCCCCAACCCCCCCCCCGTCTTAAGATTTCGCAATACTTAAACTTGATTGATTGAGAAGAAAATTATTCTGATTCATTACAGTACTAGTATAGTAAATAGTTTTCAACCAAATTAATATGTTGTATTCTGATATATTTCTGTAATTGTTTTTCTTTCCGGTGAGAGTCGGGTTGGTAGACCTGTTTGTTTACATTCTGCCGGGGACACTTCTATACACGGTGGTGTTGTGTTACCAGTAAGTAGATTACTATTACTAAATCTTCACGAGGGAAATCTGCTTAGTTTACTCAGCCACTGCGTGACGGACTTTTATATTTCTGTAAATGTACTACATTGTCTGGAAGAATCACTCCAAAGGTACTCATTTCTAAATGATCGACACTTTACAATGCTGTTTTAATGTGAGTAAGTGAAAGTGAGTTCATTGGTTGTTGGTTTTTTTTTTTATCTTCCGTCTTTTATCTTACATTGGCATTGAATTGTGGTTTATTTTGACGATATAAATTTCTCTTTAGTCGTTCTCCGTAATCTTGTTATAGTTGGCAGAGGGCTGGAGTAGATAGCAACGATGCCACCAGGCTTTCTTTATCACTCTAATATGTTTCTTTTATATTAGAGTAATGGAGCTACTCAATATTTACTTAAATTTCATTAGAGTAATCCTCCAATTTAGCTGTGTCGATTTGTACTGTTTGTGGAACTATTGTTTAATCAATCTTTATATCTACCTGAAACTCTTAATTAACAACTATTCATACTCACTATAAAATGGACTAGGGGTGCGTGCTGTTGGCTTCCATTCCAGAACATTCCTGTTTACTCTGCCGTGGATAACTTGTACTTCTGCATCACTGATTGCTGGTCATGAAAAATCTCTACTGATTAATAGTTCGAGCTGAGTGATGGAGCAAGGCCTTGTATTATGGAGGCATTTGCGGGGGAATATTGATGGCTACTTGGAATCAGCTGATCCACTGTGGCCGCCCTGTTTACTGTGTATTGGTGTTGATTGTAGAGTTAGGCAGGTAATCCATGGCCTCCGATGTTAAGTATGCATGGCCAGCTGCCCCGCCCCGTCCCATTGCCTCTTTATGGCCTCCTTCATAACCAATTTATAGCCACTTTATTCCCTATCGTAACTTTATCCTGTTTGCATTTCATCCCTCTCATTTACTTCTTAATATGATTGTGTATCGAACGCATGTAGCTCAGTTTCATCGATTCAAACTTACAGTCGATAAAGTCTACTTATAGATCACTTTGCACGGCTAAATGCCTCTCTTTACTGTAAGGTAAACAGTATTTTGCCTTGAATTTCATTCTAAGAGTCTAGGTTGGCATTAATCAGCACTCACTATACACAATTGGGAAAATTATGACGAATAGCATAAGGCTAAAGTTGGTCTTTGAAATCGAGCTAATGTATTTGAGTTTTGTATTCTTCCATTTATATTTATGACCAGGAATAACCATAGTTACCTGTATAAAAGCTTATAAAATGTTCAATATATTCAATTCAATATAAATTTGTCTACAAAAAAAACACAATTTAATGAAAAATACGAGTACAAAGATTGGCAGCATCGCAATTGCTAAAGTGAACTAATTTTATTGGAGGAAGTAAGAATTGGGCTGATGTTGATAGGACAATATGACCAGAAAGTTAATTTTTTAAAGTCACCAGCCATGTGTTTTAGCAGATTTCCCTTAAGGATGACGCGACTTTTAAAATTTTCCTTCAAATGTCCATCGACCCTACCTAGTAGATGACGAAAATACGGTCCATACAAAATTGTGTGTCTGTATGTATATATATATACAGCCGAGCCCATCAAGTTCAAAGACCAATAGCGGTACCGGAAAAAAAATGCATTATCTCTTGTGTTTAGTTTTCCCTGATGCGTGTCAAAAAGTCCGTCACGCAGGGGCAGCGTAAACTAAGCAGATTTCCCACGTGTAGTTTTACAATAGAGATATTTCACGAGAGCCGAAGAGTTAAAAAAACGCCCGACCTAGCTTTTGGCGGGAAAATCACTCTCATCCGTTATCCGCCCCGATTTCAAAAATTGCAAATATCTCGGTTAATATGCAAGATAGAGAATAAGTGTATATACAAATATTTATAGCACATTTAATTTGCAATAAGATTGATTCTATACAATGTTTCGATCTGATGCATAATAACGGAGATATTTTGAATTTTTGAAAATCCTCCCCTTTAAACCCCCCTCCCACTGGTCCGATTTCAGCCGTTAACGAACTTGATCTTCCTTTTTACATTAAACGACTAAATATCGAGTTTGGTAACGATCATATATATATATATATATATATATATATATATATATATATATATGCATGCCTGTTACCTCTCTAGCGGTCGATGTGATCGTTTTATACAAAAAGAAAGATCAAGTTCGTCAACGGCTGAAATCGGACCAGGGAAAGGAGGGGATTTAGAGGGGGAGAATTTCGAAAATCTTAATATCTCCGTTATTATGCGTTGGATCTAAATTTTATAGAATCAATCTTATTGCAAATGTAATGTTCTATGAATGATGTTTTGTACATTTTTTCGCTATCTTGATTATTAACCGAGATATTTGCGGTTTTTACTTGTTAGTTCTTAGTAAACCCCAACTCCTACTGTTCTCATATTAATAATATAATATGCTATTATATTGTGAAGAATTTTATTTAAAGCCTAAATACCAAATATTGTTCTTATTGGACTTTCACGTTTTGAGATAAATGGAAATACCTAACGCAAGTAGGAAATCTGCTTAGCTATTCCAGCCTTTTAGCAGATTTCCCTTAAGGGAAAATCAGCTGTTGAGGTCGTACTCATGATGCGAGTTTCGAAAAATTTCTTCAAATGTCCATCGATCCTACCCAGGAGATGACGAAAATGAGGTCCGTTCAAAATTATATATATATATATATATATATATATATATATATATATATATATATATAGAATAAATCTTATTGCAAATTAAATTTACTATAAATATTGTTCTATACATTTATTCTGTATCTTGAATATTAACCGAGATATTTGCATTTGTATTCTGCGTGTGGTCACCAGTAGGCTATGTTCCGACTTTCCGCCGAGAGCTCTGGCGGCCGTTTCTATAACTATTCGTCCCTCGTATAGGTTTAGAGGTTAGGTTAACTGTTTTTTGGGGCTAGAAACTACTGGGTTATTACGCCCTAAATATTGTTTTAGGTTTAGAGGTTTCTTACTACTACAGTTGTTATTAGGCAATCTGCTAAGGAAATCTGCTTAGTTTACGCAGCCCCTGCGTGACGGACTTTTTCTGTTATGGGTGGTAATGGGAATGAGTAACTTTATAACAGAATAATTTAACTTTTAAGGCTTAGTAAGTGTAAATGCCTTTTCCATATACACTTTGTGGATTGTAGGATTTTTTTTGGTATCGTCGAGCTAATAAATACTTGGAGAGCGACATTTATTTTTTACATGAAAATCTTGTTAGAAATTGAAGGAAGCGTTAAAGTATTAGTGTTGATTCTTATGGTCTTGAGGTTTCGCATGTAGAATTATTTTTTTATCGATTGAACATTTGCTAAACTTGTCCTTGGTCCTATCCTTTATAAATAGCAATAGCAACGTGTAAATAACTTTTCCGGATGGTTTTCTAATGTGTATGTTGATTTTAAATACTAATATCATACTTATATTAATGGTATGATTATTTTTTTTTACGTAGTGTAAGATGTTGAGCTGATAAATACTTGGTAAGTGACATTTATTATTTGGATGAAAGTCTTGATAGAAGCAGAAGGAAGCGTTAAGTGTTATTTCGTCTCGTCTTGAAGTTTCTTCCGGAAGCAAAGTTCATTATTTTGAAAAATTATTTACCAAGGATTTTGGCAGAGTACACTACTCCTTTATTCGTATAGGTTCTTGTGCATACCTTGGGGTCGGATTGTCATTCGTCAACGAATTCTTTTAATAGCACAGCTAAAGAAAATTTAGTGGTCCGGCTTTTTTTCCCGGTACCGCTTTTGGTCTTTGAACTTGAAGGGCTCGGCGGCGCGCATTGTTTTGATTAGTATGGTTTTTACATCCGTTTCGAATACTTAGTTATCATATAAAATAAACAAATTTAATTAATTACAAATTGAATTAAAGTGGATTGCTAGAAAAAAAAGTCCGTCACGCAGGGGCTGCGAAAACTAAGCAGATTTCCTACGTGAAGTTATACAGTAGATAAATCTGCCCAATAACAACTGTAGTAGTAAGGTATCACTAAACCTATTCAAGGGAATAGTTACGGAAACGGCTGCCAGAGCTCTCGGTGGAAAGTCCCGAACATAGCCGACTCCTGCCGAATCACAGATAGAATACAAATGCAAATATCTCGGTTAATATTCAATATAGAGAATAAATGTATATGACAATATTTATAGTAAATTTAATTTGTAATAAGATTGATTCTGTACAATTTTTCGATCCGACGAATAGTAACGGAAATATTTCGAATTTTCGAAAATCCTCCCCTCTAAACCCCCCTCCCTCTGGTCCGATTTCAGCCGTTAACGAACTTGATCTTTCTTTTTACATAAAACGACTAAATATCGAGTTTGCTAACGATCAAACAAAAATTGCGACCGCTAGAGCGGTAACAGACAAATATATAGATAGATAGATATAGAGATATATATATTTATACAGTTTTGAACGGACCTCATTTTCGTCATCTACTAGGTAGGATCGATGGACATTTGAAGAAAAATTTCGAAAATTCCGTCATGAGTACAACCTCAATAGCTGATTTCCCTTAAGGGAAATCTGCTAAAAGTAGAAAATATACCTGCATACCTACATGTAGCACGAAAGGCAATTTATGAGGTAAATACAAATATACAATAATTATATGGAAATTAAAACTTAATAGCACAAAAAAATCGTATTATAAAAGACTATTATTAGTATAAATAATACACAATTATTAATTCGAAACTGATTGGATGTATTAGATTAGGTAGGCTTGACTAAACAGAGGTCAAAGCTCTAGTGAAGGAAAGTTTTCTAAAAAAACAAATATGTTGTACTTGAGTGTGCTGACTGTATTACTTTTTATTATTATTTGGCAAGGTGAAGCGTATTATACGTAGAAATTTTAGCCCTGGTACAAATGGGTACAAGTCATTTGCAACACTTGAAAGTTTCAAAATGTGGAAAACTGCTTCAGTCATATTAAAACATTTTTTTTTATATATTTTAATTATCAGGAGATATACTTAATTGGAAATATTAGCACTTAACAGTACAAATAATATCCACATTCTAGAATTGATTCAAATAAAATTAGTAATACTTTAATTCTGTGTGGTTGAAATGATGCCCTGAATACTACTGATTTATTCTATTGCAATAGTTACATACGTTTGGAATGTATTTCAGTGGAGTGTGTGACAAATAAACAAATATTAGATTATCGTGTTTTGAAGTATTGTTTACATTAATCCAATACAATATTTTAGAATTCTAAAGATGACTTTTGTCCACCAAGCTTGTATTAATGGAAGCACTCTGCGGCGTTCCTAATCACGCTTTAACTCAACTGCGTTAAGAAGGAACATGAAACTCTGACAATTGGTGAGCCAAGATTCGCAGGGATTTCTGGGCTTAACTCATCAAAATATTTGCCTATAGTATTCATTCCATGTGTATATGAAGTTTGGTTAATAGTGTACTCGAATTTAACACTTTTACCGAAGGTCCGGTCTTACAGGCCTGTAGAGATTTTTATATTTCATGTATTGGTAGACCTGCTAATATTGGTGGGCTCTGCACCTCATTAGCTGTGAGTCTTTCCTTCCTCTACCCTCAGAAAGCGTTCTGGGTTAGTTCGTCAAAGGCATTCGACCTTGACTAGCTATAGCTCGTCCTCGTGTACCTCTTGTTTTGGTTAACAGCCTACGTATTGCTGGTCTATGAAACGGGGTAAATCGGTTTACTTATGTTGTGTACCTTTCATTATAGCTTGTACCACTGTTTGGTCGTCTTCTGTTCGTGTGTGTTTTACATAGCATATATAAAACACTTGCTATGGAGTCTTCCACGAGCCATGGACCAATAAAACGCTCATCGTCTCGATCTATATACGTATGGATGACAGTGATTTCAATGAAAGGATTAAAAATGACAATAATAGATTAAATTTGATACAAGTTATTCAAACAATAAAAAAAAAAAAATTAAAAATTTGTTGATGGGAATTAGTATCCCCCCCCATGTATTGTTTAGTACTAACCCTCCCCAGTCTGTGCGACCGGATGATTCGGTTTGCGTCACAGAATTCATGTTTCGGTAAGAGAGTTAAAGTGTTTAAATTAGTTAAACATTGGTCCGGAACCGACGAGTCCTGCTAAGAACAAGAATAAAAGCTGACCCCTTGGTCAGAGGAAGTGTGTTCCAGGCTAAAGCCATCAATGCTGACCTGCCCAACGATGTTGACCTGCTGCTATGTTAAGATAAAGAAAGGATTGTCGGACCGTGGAAGAACATCTCCTCTACCTGCCAATACCAGCTACCTAAGACTCTTTGGACGCTTAGAAATTTCAACCTAAGTCTACGGAGAAGAACACAGCCCCAACCCCTCTACAGTCCTGACCTGGCTCGGGCTAACAACCTTACCTAGAAGAAAGCCTTTCAGGAACTATTGGAATAGGCAAAACCACTCTGACAAGAGTTATAAACGAGGCGTTTTTTTCGTCAATCCAGAGGGTTGACCACCTACCCTACCCATTTCCACGAAAAGTCCGTCACGCAGGAGTTGCTGCGTAAACTAAACTGGTTTCCCTCGTGAAGATTTGCAATTAAATAAATTTACATACTGGTAACACAACACCACTGTGAATAAATACAAAAATCAGAAATATTTCAATTTTAACAACCTCCCAATGGAAAGCGTCTAAATTTCCCCAATATAAGGAATCTGAACAAAAAGGTTTGCCAACCTCTCACAGAAGTATTTTTCAACGGAAAGAAAAACAATTACTGAAATTACATATTAACTTTATTGAGAACTATTTATTATATCTACTACTGTAATTTATAATGAATCAGAATAATTTTTATCTCAGTCACTCAAATTTTAGTACATAAATTAGTACATTTTAAGAACTTAATGGAGAGTTGAAGAACAATTTCGAAAAACGCTTCATAAGTACGGCCTCATATTTGATTTACCTTAAGGGAAATCTATTAATAAATATTAATAACCCCTAAGATTTCAGAATCATCCTTTATAAATGATATAGCACAAGGGGGCTCCCGGCATAACCAGGTGTAATCCACACAGGCCTTTTGTTTTTGATTTTAATTTTCTTTTTTTTGTTACTTTGCATGATTCGCTGGGACTATATACATACATACATATATATATATATATATATATATATATATATATGTATGGTCTTTCTTTTTAGTCAGGCTTAGGGGTGGTGGATCGTTTTTTAGAATACTTTGAGTAGGTTGTGAAAAAACTACAAATAAAAAATGAATGTGAAAATGTGGGTGCTGCTACTTTGAAGAAATATTGTTTGTACCTATATTTTGAATAATTTGTTAATCTTCTCAATGTGCCAAAAAAAATTAGAAATTCTTCTATTCCGTATTCAGTGCATTAAAAAAATACAGGCACATTGTCACCTCTTGACAGGTGTTTCTTCTTTCTTGATAGACAGATGCAATAAAAGTTTTTTTTTATTTGTAATAAGCAATTGAGTTATTAATTATAGTGTATTCTCTTTCCATCAATATAAAATAAAAGTGTAGAACTTGTATTGATGAAAACGTGAATTTTCTGAGTACTGGAGAATAGTAAAGATATTGGCAATACGTTGGGTGTGTGGAATACAGTATTGCCAGGTAAAGTGTATAGTTTAGTTTGAGTAGTGAAAACACGAGTATTGATAATAATATTGGTGGTTCTAGCGGCCATTAAGCCCCAGAATAGAATGGTTATAGCCGCGTTGCTTCTCTACCGTTGTTCTATGCCTGATGAGCCCTAATTCGAACTAAGCTGGAAGGAGGGGTGAAAATTACAAAACGACTTGGCATTATGAAAACATCTAAAATGGTTTCGGCCTAAATTAATTACTGGAGTAAGGCCAGAAATAAAGTCGTTTTATAGAGAACTCCTCAGTCATCTAAATAAACTGGTAAAGATAAATTAAGCGAAAGTTAAGTTGCTTAGTTAAATGTTATTTGAAAATAAAAACAACTGGATCTAAACACTTATTTCTCCTTTGGTAAATTACACCAACGCTAAAGGTTTTTGTATTAAATACGACATAGGCCTCTTCTCAAGAATTATTTTCATTTTTATATTCCAAATGAGATAAACATTTGTTTACTTCCGTCGTTACCGTTAGTTCTATAGTTTTTGAAAGCTATGACCACTCCGTATAAAACTCGGTTATTTAACTTGTTTCTACAAATTTGTAAATTTCTTTTGTTAAGTTTGGGGAGGTTTGGAAATATAAAATTGCAAGTTTTCTCGTTTCTATTGGAGAGGCATAACATATCCCTATGGACTTTCTGTTTTTCTCACCAAATACCTATAAATTCATGTGTAGAGGAGGAATATTGTAGCCAGACTCCACATAATTCGCTATTACTTCCAAAATTAAGTTTCATTGGTGTAAAATTTATATTGTAATTTCTACACTGCTATTACCGAGTTATTTATTTTCTTCAGAAATTTGAGGTATTTTAAGTCCTTAATGCATCTCTCTGAATAGCCAGAGGGTACTTTATTTTTTTAGCAGATTTCCCTTTAGTAAAATCAGCTCTTGAACGCGTACTCAAGACGCGATTTACGAATTTTTTCTTCAAATATCCATAGACCCTACTTACAAGATGACGAAAATGGGGTCCTTTCAAAATTGTATATATATATATATATATATATATATATATATTTCCCGCTCCAGCGGTCGCAGTTATTGTTTGATTGTTACCAAACCCGATATTTAGTCGTTTCATGTAAAAAGAAAGATCAAGTTCGTTACTAATTCGTTATTAGTTCGTTAATTTTGAAAATTCGAAATAACTCTGTTGCTATACGTTGGATTAAAACAGTGTACAGAATCAATCCTATTGTAACTTAAATTTACTATAAATATTGTTTTATACATTTATTCTCTATCTTGAATATTAACCGTGATATTTGCATTTTTTATTTTCAGCAAACCCCCACTTCTACTCATGTTACATAAACAATACTCTTTTATATAATAAACCACTTTTTTGAAGTTCAAATACCAAATATTGTGTTCAAGTGACCTTTATTGTACGAGATACATACAAATATGTTCTGGTGACCCCCAACCCACACCTTAAGTTCTTTGACTACTAAAGTTGGATTGACAGGTATAAAAATTATTCTGATTCATTATAACTTACAGGACTAGATATTAGATAGATAAATAGTTTTCAATAAAATTAATATGTTATATATTCTGTTATATTTCAGTATAGTTTTTCTTTCCGGTAAGAGATTTGCAGATCTCTTTGTTTACATTTCAGACGCTTCCCGTTTGTATTTATTAGGTAATATTCACGGTGGTGTTGTATGTTACCGGTATGTTAAGCTTCAAGAGGGAAATCTGCTTAGTTACGCTGGACTTTTTACTAGTGTTACCAGTGCGTACGTGAGTGTTTGTGTGTGTGTGCTTTATGTTTCCATATATATATTTAAATAATGTTTTTGAAACGGGAAGGAGTATTAGCAATATCTGGTCTTCCCGCATTCTTTAGAGACAGTAAATTGTAGTGCTCATCTTTTTGGTTTATTATTTTAAAATAATAATATGTTAAGCCTAACATTACGCTGTTTATGCAACCCATTTATTTTAATACTGTGCCATTACTCATTGTACAATATTTATTACGAACAGTGCCAGTGCATACATGTCTAATGACTTTATGATCATAGTGTCAAAATATAATACCAATTAATAAAGCCTCATTGAATAAATTGACTTTATCGTTTCGCTTTGAATGTTTACTTTATAAATAAATACTGGGAACTTTCCCCCATGTTAAGAATAAAGAAAGGGGAGAAAATATAGTGAGGAGGGTTCGCTTATTGTCAGAGTCGAGTCACGTAGCTCCATCGGCCTCAATTATTTCCCTCTATGAAATCCGAAAAATGGCACCATCTAAGCCCTTTCTCGGCAGACGTTTCCCATTGGACAGAACGAAGAAAAAGAATCGTCTCAGATTCATAGTAATTGCTCGATTACAGTTACTATTCCTTTACGTTGATTGTATATTAGTAGATACATGCGCAAAACACGCCGCCACAAAGAAATGGACTTGCAACATCAAGACAGTTTGACTGTGCATGACGTGTTTAGTAAAAATAAAGTACTCAATGCATGGAAATAAAACTGGCACAGCTCATTTAGCAAGCTGAGAGAAATTAAATACACTGTCGAAGAATTGAACAGATGAGACGATGTTATACTAACACGACTACGAATTGGACATTCATTACTGACACACTCATCTATATATATAAAAAATTGTAACCTCTGTCTGTACATTGATTTTTTTCGCGAAATTTCACGATAACTATTCGTTTCACATGTCACAGACACCATAACTGCATTTTGTTTCTTTCGTGTATGTTTGTTTGTTTGTTTGTTACATTTTCACGCATAAACGGCTGAACCCAATTTTATGAAACTTAGTATGTATATTACTACTAGCCCAACTTAGACTTTAGGCTATATTAATATTCTCTGAGACAAACAGGAGTGGGGGTTATAAGGGAGGCCTGAAATTAAAAATAGAGATATTTCGTTTCCTATGGCTTTTTCGGCAAATATGCACATAACGAAAGTTATTTATTTTATTATTTAGAGTAACTTTGGTTATGTAAACTTTCGTCGAATACCGAAGTATAAATGCGTTATACGCTAAAAATTATAGTGGGAGGCAACAATTTTATTTGGCACAAAAGACTCTACCGAATTAAATAAAACTCAGTATGGGTAATAAAACAAACGCCTTCTTTAGAATAAGCCATACCAACATTTCTAGCGACGGGCAGGAGTGGGGATTGGAAGGGAGGCCTGAAATTAAAAATAGCGGTATTTCGTTTTCCATTGGTTTTTCAGCAAATATGTACATGATAAAAGTTGGTTATTTTGTTATTTAGAGTAACTTTTGTTATATACACTTTTGCCGAATACGGAAATATAAATGAGTTATACGCTAAAAACTACTGCGGAAGTCAACAATTTTATTTGGCACAACAAATTCAACCGAACTAAACCAAACTCGGTATGTGAATTAGCACTAAGGCCTTCCTTATAATAAGCCATACTAACATTTCTAGGGACGGGCAGGAGTGGGGGTTATAAGGGAGACCTGAAAATGAAAATAGTGATATTTCGTTTCCTATAGAGGTTTCGGCAAATATACACTTAACAAAAGTTGTTTATTTTGTTATTTAGAGAAATTTGCTCAACAATTCTTTTCAATATGAACTACCAGGTACCTCACCTAGAAAAATTAATTCAAATTATAATATATTATTATAATATTTTATCCTTAATAATTTAAATCGATGTATAATGCACAGGAAACGGGAAATATGAAAATATGGAGGACAGTGAAGTCTTACATAAAAAATTAATTTTATTATTAACAAATCCACAGCAACGACGGGTATAAACCCTGAACACTGGGAAGGGTAAACGTCTAAATATTGTGCAAAGCCTTGCCAAAAAAATAAAAACGCCATCCAGCCTCAAATGAATTCCCGGGAGAAGCCAGGTATCTGAGCTAGTATTTGATAAAAAGAAAAACAACTCAAATTTGCCAGACTTGCAGTGTTCACCTAACAGTCAAACACATACTGAATGTCATCAAACTATTGACTTACAAATACCTCACGAATGGCAATCCATAAATTCACACAATACTTCAATATCTTAAGTCTCAAAAATATAGTACTTTATTTGCTTTTTATATCCACTCCTGTGATACATTTTATTTCATTTTTACTAAAAAATTCTCATGTAGGTAGATGAAACAAATGGCTACGCTTCCACTGTAAAAATTTATTAAAACGGCAGAGCGCTTTCGATGCAGTGCATCATCATCAGTGGATGTTGTCCTAAAGGGGCTCGGGTTGGCCGTGCGAGTGCGTTGGTCCTAATCTCGCATGGCAGACCTAGGGAGGTGGGTTCGAATCCCGGCCTGGGCGGTAGAAATTTATTTAATGACGGACTCATTAAATAAACTCCTTGTGCCCACCCTGGCAAGAAAAGGGTGGTAACCTGTAGATAACCCGTCCCTATTAGCCTCGTAGCATAAAGTGGACTTAAAATAAAATAAATAAAAGGATGTTGGCCTGACGCTCTTAGAACTAGACTCACTATCCACCTGCGAGAATACCAACTCGGAATAAATAATCCTCGTTTTTTTAGAATATATTTTAACGCTTTTAGATAAAAATTTTGAATATTTTTACTATAATAATAATAACTTTAATCAGTATGCTCAAAGTATTTTATATTATTGACCTTTTCTTACTTTTTTTAAAAATAATGAACTATTTATACATTTAAGGTCTTATTTATTAACTTAAAATTATCTACATGTTGTTCATTTTTATTTTTTGGTTCCTGCTGTTTTGCTCTTCGATCTAATTCCCCTAAAGTTATTTATCAATTTGTTTTCTTGTTACTTTTGTTGAGATGTTTTGTTATTTTCATTCATGTATTATATATTTAGTGTGGTTGTTGATTTTTGTTATTTCTATTATTGTTAATGTTCTTGTTTATTTTTTATTCTCTTTTGTTATCAGTGCAATATTCTCACGCAGCGAATGCTCCATAATAAATAAATAAATCATTTTTTTCTTCTTCACAAGTGAAGAAAGTGAATTGCCTTCTTAATTAGTAATAAGTATAAATTAAAAAATAATTTGAAGTTGGAAATTAAATGCTTTTACATGTTTCTTAACATTGTAAGAATTTATTTTAACAAAATAAATTGAAATGTGAATGAATTATTGGTGGAAATAATAAATATATTTTAAAATTGAAATATAATAATAATTACCTTCCTTGTTTATAACTGCACTACTTCACAATCATCACTAGTTGTTTTATAACTATGCTTATAACCCTTCACAACCATGCTTTTAACCTACCAACAACATACCATAATCTTCACAACATTCTAATTTTGTTCATATTCTGGTTAGATCTGATCATGTATTACACGATTACAGAAACAATTTAATATTACACTCGTGACGAAAGTAGAATTTACAAATCTCGTGAAATTACCACACTCGCTTCGCTCGTGTGGGTACACGTTTCACTCGAGTTGTAAAATGATTTACTTTCGTCACTTGTATAATAAATAACTATTTTTTACTACAATAAAGTTTAATTAATTAACATTGATGTTTCAAAGAACAAAGCTGGAATCGACTTGACGAACGATAGCAACTTGACTGCTGGTCAATACTAAGGAAACAACACGTGTACTATATATGGGTTCTACATCCTATGTTGACCGGTGCACTTTCCACTATAGCTGGTCATGATAGAAGGTCTTCTACTAGACTCTGCCGTTTGGATTTTTTCCTGAGCAAGTCATGCTTTCCTTTTTATTATTTTGTCTAATGAAAAATTCCAAGTTTCGCCTTATGAAACCACTATTTCAACCGTTGCATTCAGTTCTCTCAGGACTCTCATCATTCTGACCTAAAAGACCGCTTTTGGGCATTTTATTAATAATAACAGCTTCGGTACAATACTGCTAAAAAGTCATATCGAGGCCATAGATAATGGAGGGTGGAAATTCATGACAATATCATAAGACATAACGATGTCATGACAAATATATTTGAAGGTAAGGGACTTAGGCATTGGGGAAGTGGGAGAACTAGACATTCCAATTCTGAAAACATCAAACAAAATCCATAAGTTATTTCGGTGGCATAGTAGTGTGGCAAAAGCAGATTCTGAAACAACACAATGGTTGCAGCTGCAAGGCCTAGCATTTAAAACATGATGACAATACTCCTTAAATGTTCTAGAACAGTTGGTTGCAAGCATCTCGTTAGTCGGCTTCAGAAACTTATAGTCTGCTAGTTAAATGCTTAAACGTAAGTAACACTTGAGAACCTGTTACGAAATCAGGATTTATAATCATCTTGAAATCTCTACACATGCGGAATTCTATATTTCCTTATTGATATTAAACACTGTTTTCTAACGAACGGCTAATATACACGTGTCAACACGTTCCACAAAAGTTTCTAACAATTTCCTTCTCTACTGTCTATCTCAAAGGAAAAGACGCCTTTCAAGACTATCACTTTTCTCTCTGCTCATTATTTTAAGTCCACCCTTAACCTGCCATCCCTTTATTGTCCAATTTATAAACAATACAGCTAACTTAATAAATCAAATTCTTAATAGCCCGTTTTGATTTTGCGACGTACAGTAGTTTAACCACTGTTGAGGTCATAATTGCAACCCTTCTAGGAAAATCGTATTTAAATATATATTTATATATATATTCTTAGAATCTGAAAGAACTAGAATACCATTCTTACATATAGCAGGTTAATGAAAGGCTTTATTTATATTAGTTTTACTCAATATTTTCATACAATTACAATCATCCAAGCACTTAACAGCTGTGGGTAAAGGTTAGCCGTAGTATTGTTTACTCCCTTATACTATTGGCTGAGTTTTTTATTTCTAAGAGTTTAGAGATTTCGGAGTCACGAGCCTCCATCATCAGAGCTACTTTGCTTTCAGCCAGGGATTTCCTCGTGAACGCAATCCGCACAAAGTCCTTCAACAGTTTTCTATGACTTGGACTCTTCACTTTAATAAGTCGCTAAATTTACTTAGTTTGTCATCCCAGTATATCATGAAATTCATGGACTAACTTCTTCAACTTCCTCTACATCCTCTTGAGTGTTGAGTCTCAGTAGCATATCTTTTTCCATCCTGGTCGTCAATTGAAATAACAGTTTTAACTAATGGAGACTCCTAGCTAAATAGGTAGGTATATCTTCACATCCAATCACCTAAAAATGGTCCAATATAGAACATTTATTGGACGATATGTAGCTTTATGCTATAGTCTAGGAATTTTTAAATGTATTATCCAGGGCTCTTTTCTTACTTCCCATTCACATCTACCATATAATATCTTTGACAATCGGCGAGTTGCTCTTACCACATGATCTAACCAGCTCCGTCAGCCCTAGCACAGATGATGTCAGCTTTGCCATAAAACCCCTTTAGTTTGGTCTCGCTTTTGATTCGCAACCATTAATTCTGTCTGATGGCCCTAAAGTTTGTGTTCAGGCTATTCTTTGTCTAGCCACAGCTGTCTCCTGTTATGTTTTGTAAGAGTCCATGTTTTATTAGTGTTAATAAACACGAACTCAATCACCGTATTGTAATCCATTAATTTGGTTTTTTCAAGGAGGCTGTTTTATCGCAGAGCTCGGAGAGTAAAAAAGCAAACAACTTTTCTACCTTGATATATACTTGGTTTTATTTTGTTTCATTAAATAAAGAAAATATGACCTTTACTAAACAAAACAAGGGAGCAATGAATAAACAACTAAAACGACGCATGCACTAAAGCACATACTGGCCTTGAACCCAACTCGTTTTGTCCCACTGATTGTGGTCTGAACCTATGACCTAGAGTGGGAAACGTTGCATCGGCTGAGAGAGAGCTAATTGGAGAGCAAACCAATGGCTACTACTGGAACATTAATTTCAAACTGTCAGATGGTACCTTTATACGCCGCCATATTCTTTACAGGCTCCCCAACACATGTTCCCACATCCATTTACACTGGAACCTGTTATTTATTACACACATTTACTACATTATAAAGTTGATAAGAAACTCGCGTTGAGCATTTTATTACTTACGGCCAGGCCCAAAACTAGACCTTCTGGTAATGTCTTAAACCATGCGTTGTGGTCAGTCAGGAGCTGGGTTTCCCAAGTCTTAATTCTGAGCCTCCGCAAGTCATCCCTCTGCTTGGATCTGTCTGTACTCCTCGCCCCACCTTGTGAACATTTCATTTGTTTTGGCAGACTGCCGAGTTTCATTCACTCAACGTGACCCACCTTCTTCATTCTGCTTTCCTTCATCTGTGCTGTTTTGAGAATATCATCCTTATATTTTTTATCTCTTCTTGGTGACAGTCCTCGAATCTACTATAGCTATTGTTGTTCGTTGATTGTAATGAATTATTAATTAAGGAAGAAATAGGCAATAGAATAAGATATGATGTTGTGCATGTGGGATATCATAGCACACGGAATATCTGCTTACTTTACAGCACCCCTTAGGTGAATGAGGTATTCGGTCTCTTATGATAGTACTTTGAATGCAAGTAATTCTGATGATAATAAAACTCTGTGGAGTCTGAACATTTGTATTCTTCTGAAATGCTGAGCGGCAAAAGATGCATTTGGCCAGTCAAGAAAAAGTCCGTCACGCAGGAGCTGCGTAAACTAAGCACATTACCCACATGCTGGTATAACTCACTTGATTTGATCTTACCACATATTCCCTATTTCTATGTAAAAAATCGGTGAGTGATACGATTTTGTGTGTGTGGGGGGGGGGGTCTGAAGGCTGAAAAAGGGAGACCACAAATATATCGCCTTATACTTGAGTTTCGATAAAATGTATAGGGCAGCATTTGTAAAATATCAATATTTTCGCTTCACGTCTGCAAAATTTTGTTAACACTGCAAATGTTTAATAAAAAGAATATTTGGTCTTTAACTTTGGAATAAAGTGGTATATGATATAACAGCTTACTGCTAATATGACATGAGTCGTAGTGGGGGTTTACTAAAAGCTGAAAACTAAAAAAATGCAAATATAACAGTTAATATTAAAGACAGAGAATAAATGTATATTACAATATTTATAGTAAATTATATATGCAATAAGATTGGTTATATACTATTATTCGATCCGACGTATAATAACAGAGATATTTCGAATTTTAGAAATTCATCCCCTCTAAACCCCTCCCTCCCAGTGGTTGGATTTCAGCCGTTAACGAACTTGACCTTTAGTTTTGCATGAAACGCTTTTATATATATATATATATATATATATATAAATATAAATATATATATAAATTTTGAACGGACCTCAATTTCGTCGCCTACTAGATAGGATGGATGGAGATTTGAAGACATTTTTTTGAAAATCTCGTCGTGAAAACAACTTCAATAGCTTAAGGGAACTCACCTAAAAAGGGCTGGTCCTGTACATGTACTTATTATGCTAAGTGCACTTGACAAGAAGCAAGGCTCCATCATCAGTGCCTGGTTGGAGTTGTGCAGTCCGAACCAAATCTAACAAGTTTTTAAGTATGCATTATGCGAAATGCATTTTGCATAATTTATATTTGTCGAGGACGTTTCGCATTGATCCTGATCAATTTATAGACTTATTTTTTATTAGTCTTAATTATAAACACATTCTTATTATTAATACTGAGAGGCGTATCAACCTAAAGGTCAATCATATTACAAATTATTGAAATATAATTATTCAAATAAAAAATATTGTACTTTTGTTTAAAAAATTCTAATTATCTCTCGAAATCCCACGATCTCATTATAAACCAAGAAGTGCAACAAATTATTAGAAAGGGAGAAGCAAATGCTAGAGCGGAAACACTGTTTATATACCGTCATATACACTGTTCCCACGTCCATGGGATATACAATTTATACCTCTCATTTCCTTTTATATTCACAGAAACCTGTTATTTACATTAATACAGCCGTTGTAAACTAATTGCATTATTAAATAGATAAATGTCTAGTGTCAGAAATTTTATATTTATCTTTATTTAGCCCATAAAGAATTCCTCTCCGTCTAAGGATCATTCAGTTCGTTGGCTAATATATATATATTTCTATGACGTAGCTCCCTCCTGGGTCCGGCCTTGGATGTTATTTCCTTATTGGCCCATATTTGGGCGCGTCTGAGCTCTCCAATTATGCTTTGCTGATTATCACATGATACATTTACTAATTTAAAAATTATCCAATCTCATATCCAAACCTAAACTCAATTTGGATGATACAAATGAGCTAAGGGATTTAGTTTTTAATGCATTGGGCGTCAAGAATGTTTGCAATTAATAAGCTCTTCTTTGAGTCTCGATACAGTCATGACTTTCAACTTTATGCTTCTATGGAAATTACGAAAGATGGTTCGCTTTTCTCAGCAAACATACTACCACTAAATCAACTGATTATTAGTATACCTTATTTCTTCAAAGAAAATTTGTTCTTTTAAAAGTCTTTATTGTTATTTATAGAAACTTTTTATTCTGTTTGAAAAGGTAGGTACCATTAAAAAACTCTTAAACAGGCCGAGGTGACGAAATAAAAAAAGTCCGTCACGCAGGGGTTGTGTTAAGTAAGCAGATTTTCCACTTGCGTCACGTATTCAATTTATGCCAAAAAGTAAAAGTTCAAGTAGAATATTATTTTGTATTTAGTCTTCAAATAAAGTGGGTTCATTATATAACAGTTTATTGTTAATATGGCATGAGTAGAAGTTGCCTTATTCGTGGTCGATAACTAAAGCATGGAAATATCTCTGTAAATATTCAATATAGAGAAAAAATGTACATATCAACATTTAGAGATTAATACCTTTCCAATACGATTCGTTCTATACAATTTTTCGATCCAACGCATAATAACGAAGATATTACATATAATTTTCAAATTTGCTTTCCTCTAAACCCCCCGCTTCCTCAGGTCCGATTTCAGCCGTTAACGAACTGGATTTTCTTTTTACATAAAACGCTTATGTATCGAGTTTGGTAACGATAAGACAATAATTGCGACCGCTAGAGCGGTAACAGATTATATATATACATAATTTTGAAAGGACCTCATTTTCGTCATCTACTAGGTACTAGGTAGGATAGATGGACATTTGAAGAAATTTTTCGAAAATCGCATCATGAGTACAACCTCAATAGCAGATTTCACCAAGGGAAATCTGTTAAAATTAATTGGCAAAATCATACACGTGAACAATACATAATTGAAATTATATGGCTATACTTCTACCACATCTAAAATAATGACTAAAAAATAATATATCTCAGGGTATTAAGGAGACTCAATAACTATTAACAGGGAATGTTGATTACAAAAATGTTGTAGCTTGATAAAAAAAAAAGGTTAAGTAATATTAAATTGAGGCAAGGGAGAGCGCTATAAAGTGTAAAAAGGGGACTTTGATTGTAAGATGTAATCAATTTCTCTAGTGGCACACTCCGCCAACTAATAGCTCACCATAAAGCCTTTATTTTATACTCTTAGTCCTATTCGATATAAAGCTCGCCTGCTTTATAAAACTTTATTCTCCTTAGATTCATTTGCGGTATCTATTTATAAAGTTAACTCACTCAGTGGGAGGGAGATTAAGTAGATTGGAAATACCAAATTCCATAAGTTTCCATTCTTCTTACAACCTGTACAACATTTTATGGCAAAACCCCTACATTTATAGCATTTTTCTGCCTCTGGTGGATTTACGGTTTCGTTATTGAGTACCAATAATACTCCTCCCTCTACTTCGTATTACATGGTAGTAATACGTGTAGTAAATACTTTCCAAAATGGTGTAATAATAGCCCGTCACGCAGGGGCTCCGTAAACTAAGAAGATTTCCATTATTTGCATTTATTTCAAAACTTAAGACAGACAAAATTATATTGTTACGTTTATTAAAAAAATAATAAACGTTGATTATTAGAGCTCTTTTGGATTGCAGAATTAAACTCATAAACTTTAGAGTTTTTATCGCTTCTCAATTTATTTGACAATGTACCACACTTTATAAATTACTCTTAACTACTACTCGCAATATGTACTGATAACTCCACTCCTTATTGCACAGTTCAATAATTCACCATCACTGAATTTCACAAAAACAAGGCACTGCACTGCTCTTTACATAAATCACTGTACCGAAACTAAATGCTCTGTGTTATTCACTTGAAAATACCTGAGAACAAACTAACTGTCGGGGCGAGCTGGGCTGCTTTTATAGGCGGCGGCTTAGATCAAAGAGTACGGCTCAGACTGTCCTAGGTCCCTGACGGGTGGCCCGAGAACATTCTTTAACGCCAATGGACCTGGTCCTTCCATCGGTCGGTTCCTTTCACCTGCATCGTTCTTCTTAAATACGTGGATTAACTCCATGTACTTTTACATGTACATAGTTTTCGCTACACTATATATATATATATATATATATATTTATAAACACACACAAAACATACAAAAATGCAATTTTGAACGTACCTCATTTTTATCATCTCTGGGGTAGGATCGATGGACATTTTTCGAAAATCGCGTCTTGACAATGATCCATTAGAGGAAATCTGCTAAAAGTACGTCACGCAGGGGTTTCGTAAATTAAGCGGACTTCCCCGCATACATGTATGCTGAGGATTTTATTTTCATACTCTTTTAAAACCACCTTTGTTGATTTCGATCAAAAGGTACTTGCACAAACAGATGTTATAAAAGTCTCAACAAAAGGAAATTTCAACATTCTAAGTTCGTTTTTGAGTTATGTGAGATACATAAGCACATTCAAACGTACTAGCTTAAGAAATATCACGCTAAGAGTAGCAAGTAAAATGGATTTATGGAGAGTCACAACGAATAATTCGGAAATCTGAAATCCGAATTTTTTTGCGATTACAATAATTTTTTTTTACCCCTTACTATGAAGTAAAACATGTATCGATAAGCCGCCTCTTTTAGCTTTGTTTGAAAGCAGTATTCAAGTGGCTAAAATATTAACAATAAATTTAATTTACAAATTTTTGTAATTACGATTGTTATTATTTATTAACGTCCACTTTTTGCTACTATTGCTAATTCGGACGGGTTGTTTACAGGTTACCACCCATTTCTAGCCAGGGTGGGACTAAGGACTTTATTTAATGACTTCGTCGCTAAATAAATTCCTATAGCCCAGGCACAGGGACTTTCCACTCTAGGTTTACCACGTAAGATTAAGGACAACGCTTTTAACTTACATGTCTAACCTGAACCCCTAAGAAAAATATTGGATCTAATCCTTACTCAATGTCCTTCCAATTCTTGAGTCTGGAGTAAGTAATAAATTTAAATAATAGCAGTATCATTTTTCGGAAGAATTATGTTGTGTAGAGAAACTGTTTATAGAAAATATTAAGGGGCCTTGATTATAAAATGGAAATAGCTTCAGATAAAAGACGAAGTAATATTATATTGGAGTAAGAAAGGGCTGTACAAAGGATAAAAACTCCTCTGGACTAGATATAATCAATTTCTCTAGTGGCGCACTCTGCAAACTAATAGCACCACCGGCAAAACCTCTCTCTCTTTCTCTCTCCCTTCCTTCTTATTTTTATAAACAGCTGTACTTATAATCCCGCCATTATTAAATATTGCTAGAATTTTAAGCTTACTTCCCGGGCGTTTAAGCACTTTACCTATATAGCATATAGTCGTATACCACCGCTTTTATGTATGAAGCGTTACTTTCTCTTTGAGCACACCCCTGGTGTGTTATTACAAAATCCATTTTTTACTATATGTTTATAAATGAAATTCTCTTTTCTGCCCTTAGTAGGGAATTCCCTAGAAAAGGTAATGTGGTAATATCAATTTCAAGCATACGATATCGGCGTATTCTCATGAAGCATAAGCTTATTGCTTGCCAATAAAACCCATGCAGCTGTTCATCTTATATTTCACCATATACCGATTTTCATTTATTTATTTTTCCATACATACGTTTTAATTGCGTATGTCTTGTTGAAAGGGAAAAATTCTGAACGTCTTTCATTAATGTTGTGACCGCTTTCCTGTAAGCAGATTTTAGCAGATTTCCCTTAAGGGAAATCAGCTATTGAGGTTGTACTCATGACGGAATTTTCGAAAGGTCCATCGATCCTACCCAGGAGATGACGAAACTGAGGTCCGTTCAAAACTGTATATATATATCTATATATATATATATATATATATATATATATATATATATTTGTCTGTTACCGCTCTAGCGGTCGCAATTTTTGTTTGATCGTTACCAAACTCGATATTTAGTCGTTTTATGTAAAAAGAAAGATCAAGTTCGTTAACGGCTGAAATCGGACCAGTGGGAGGGGGGGTTTAGAGGGGAGGATTTTCGAAAATTCGAAATAACTCCGTTACTATACGTCGGACCGAAAAATTGTACAGAATCAATCTTATTGCAAATTAAATTTATGTAAATATTGATATATACATTTTTTCTCTATCTTGAATATTAACCGAGATATTTGCATTTGTATTCTGCGTGTGGTCACCAGTAGGCTATGTTTGGACTTTCCGCCGAGAGCTCTGGTGGACGTTTCCATAACTATTCGTCTTCGTGAAAAGGTTTAGAGGTTACGTTAACTGTAACTGGGGCTAGAAACTACTGGGTTATTACGCCCTAAATAATGTTTTAGGTTTAGAGGTTTCTTACTACTACAGTTGTTATTAGGCAGATTTCTCTATTGTAAAACTACACGTGGGAAATCTGCTTAGTTTACGCAGCCCCTGCGTGACGGACTTTTTGTATTTTGACGCTCTAGAGGATGAAATTTTTGTGCTTGGTTTTGACGATAACCAGAAGGAGTAGCATCTCTGTTTTTAGTAGTTTAATTGAAAAACGTTATATATAAAATCTAATTGTTAAAGAAATGTACAACCTACAGTTCGTTATCTAACATGAACGTTAACTTAGATATTTGTATTTTTGCGTTTTCTCCAAACGTTCTCGATGCGGTTTTATCAGATTTTTTGGGAGGAAATCAGCTATTGAGGTTGAACTCAGGATGGGATTTTCAAAACATTTCTTCAAATGTCCATTCATCCTTACCCAGGAGATGACGAAAATGAGGTCCGTTCAACATTTCATATATTTGAATTATTATAATTTCATGTACTGTTAATGCTCTAGCCGTCGAAATTTTTGTCTGGTCGTTACCAAAATTGATATTTAAACGCTTTATGTAAAAATGAAGATCAAGTTCGTTGACGGCTAAAATCGGATCAGTGAGGGGGTGGGAGGGGTTAGAGGGAGAGAATTTCGTAAAGTCGAAATATCTTTGTTGTTATGCGTCGGGTCGTAAAATTGTATATAATCTTATTGTGTACAATCTTATTAATGGATGTAATGTTCTATAAATGATGTAATGCACGCATTCACTATCTTCATTATTAACCGAGATATTTCCATGTTTTAGTTTTTGGCCATGAGTAAACCCCCACTCCTTCTCATGTCATATTAACAATAAGCTGTTATATTAAGAACCACTTTATTTGATGCCTAAATACCAAGTATTGTTTTCATTGAACTTTTACGTTTTGAGATAAATGCAGATACATCAACTGCATGACATACTTTTTTTACGTTAACAATAAACATCTCATCATGAGCTTAAATTCCAAGTGTTGGACTCTCTAAGAGTAATAAGTCGAGTTCAATGATGGGCCGTTATAGGCGGACTTCATTTCGTACATCATCAGTTCATCATCAAGTTTATGTTAGTTCACGATTTGCCAGTACAAATTATTAACTGACCTATTTGAGTTTTTCCAATTAGCTCAGTTGCACAACGTGGACGTAATCAAATATCATTTGAGTTTAAGTTGGCTTATTATTGTGGGAATTTCGCAAGCAATCCTGAGTTTTTACCCATTCGTCTTTAATTTATATTTTGTTTTTGATTAGGTCAGAATCGTTTTTAATTTTATGATGGAACAATCTACTTAGTATATAATTTTACTTCAAATGTGGAAACAATCTGCTCATTCTTTTTTTTGGATCTAAATTTAAATAAATACTCTGAAAAGCTTTTTCAAATTCTAAAATGAATATATATCATTCCTACAGTTGGACTTATTTTTGCCGGCATAGCTCAATTTATATTCTCAGCTAAGATGATAGAGTGAAGCGAACAGTTATATCGGGCCACGACAAGCTAGGCGAGTGGAATAAATAAGTCATTGATTTCCACAAGATTCATATTCTAAAAGCGTCTCTGTAGAAAATGTTTATGCCTCAAAATTCGAAACGCTTCATGGATGATTAATGAACTGAAAAAAAATAAATGTTCCCGTTAACCTCACTCTCCAAAGCCTTCGATATATTTTACGCGAAGAATAACTATATATGATAAATAATTTCGACTTCAATAAAGCCAGAAGCAGCTGTGGGTTTCTATAAATACTTGGGTTAGGAAGGGGAATTGCATACATCAATTTACTCTAAAATATATATATTTTATCCAATTTATTACATAAAAATAGTATTAGTATTATTTATTAACGTCCACATTTTGGAACTAGACTAATTGGGACGGGTTATCTATAGGTTACCACCCTTTTCTAGCCAGGGTGGGCTATGGATTTAGTTTAATGAATTCCGACACTAAATAAATTACTATTGCTCATGCGGGAATCGATCACGCCACTCTAGGTTTGCCACGTGAGATTAAAGTCAACGCTTTAACTCACATGGCTAACCTGAGCCCCTTTAACCTTTAACATCAAAATAACCTTTAATATAAACAACACTGATTTTTTTTTTTTAGTTTTACTAAGTTGTAATTGTTTTTTAAAGGGCGAAGCTCCTTAGTTTTTTTATATCTTTTGGAGTTTTATTTATTTTATATTAAATTTTGCTCAGTCTAGAAGAATGGTCTCACTCATACTTAATAACCAAGACTGACAGACCTACTTGCTCAACTTGTAGCATTTCCTTGACGACAAGACATATACTGACAGAATGCCGAAAACGACAACACCAGGACTTCCCCTACGACTTGCAAAAACTTTTGACGGAAAGCAGCCCATACATTAACAACATATTCTCATACCTACACAAAATTCAAATATATGACAGAATTTACCATACAAATTAAGTCTATGGTGTGCAATAAGATTTCAAATTGTATGCATTATTATTATATGAGTTTGTATGCATGCATATTTTTACCCTAAAGGAGGAAATTACGACAATTATTAGTAAAAAGTACCATTTTCAGCCATTCAACTCCCATTGATCATCCACCAACTATACTCATCACCAATTTTGTTTTCTAGTTTTTTTTTTTTATGTTCTCTTATCTATTTCACATCTGTTATTTGTCATTGCTTTTTAGTAATTGTTAATGTTACTTGTTGTTAAGGTATTTGTTATTGGTACTTGTTGTTATTTCTTATCTATTTTACTTTTGTTATTTAACTTTGTACAATTTCTGACTTTTGAAAGGGCAAATCACTTTTTATGTGATGTCCACAAATAAATAAAATAGAAGAATAGCAAGTTTAGGAAGTCCTTTTGAAAGCAATTAAAAGTTTGATTTATTCAGAATTTTTAGTGTACGTATATGTATATATATTATTTTATTTCGTATTTTACTATATTATTTCGTTCATTATCTAGTGCAGTTTCGTTCATTAGGACTTGCTGCATAGTATTCATCTCTACTTCGGACTTTGCCACCAGTGCAATGTCATCTATAATTCAGATGCAATGAATGGATTTACCATTAATCTGTATAATATTCGGTTGTTTCTTTCATTTTCAATATTATCGCCTTTTCGATAAACATATTGAACAGATAAGGTGAGAGGGGCACACTTGTCACTTATTTTTGTAAATATTTCAAATTTACCTTCTGTCTTTCGAATCTATACCTATTTTACACATGCAGTCAACCATCAGTTTCAATGGTATCAGATGTTATATATATTCTTCTTATTCTGGAGCCAAAATTTTTATATATTCTTCATATTTTCATGGCAAGAGTGGTTTCGCGTAAACTTTATTGATACTGCCCTACATGTTTTGTGGTCTATATACCATCTGTTCAGGGGCTCTCCCTTTTCAAAAAACAATAACAATAATTTAAAAAAGAAATTTTAAAACATTAATTTAGCAAAACCCTATGATTCTTTACAATATTGAGTATTAATAAGTGCTTACTTACGTATTCATTTACTAAATCTAAATATAGATTGCTACTTACATTTCTGAAGTGTTCGTTTCCCTCCATTCGTTGTGACTGTCCTCACTGGCGAGGTCATTGATGCTGAGGTTCCCGAAGTAGGTTATGTCAGCTTACTACAAATCGATTATTTACACTTGAAACTTGAACTCGATTGTTTCGTGTTAAAATTTAAAATAGACTATATTATTCTAAGATAAAATTTTATAGAAAATATGATTGAGGTATTTTTTTTTCTATTTATTATTATGTGAATATCCTCTTTTATTTTTCGTTTAGTGTTATTTCTTTCTTTATCTATTATTTGAACTTTTTCAAAATTGAAGCTGTGTTTTTTGGAGGTGGCTTGTTAATACTTTTTGCCTGTTGCTTTAGCCTTTTATTTAGCAGCTGCGAGGATTTACCAATATAAGTTCCATTGCAGGTGTTACAGCTAATTTCATATATATTACATTTAGATTTTGATTCAGTTAGTTTATCTTTAATTTTACTTCTTTTTTTTTTGTATTTTATTGTCATATTTCCAGGCTATATTACATACCCCATTACAAATTAGTTTCATTTTTCCATATATTTCTGGGTGATAGTTGAAACAAATAAAAATAATAAGAGAAAGAGGGAAGATGTAGTCGACTGAGAACAAATCCAAAAAAAAAAAAAAAATTTCAACAAACTTCTATAACAGATTTTTTAGCTTTAAATCACAATCAGAGAAGTAAAAATAATAAACTTAATATTCACATTTTATTGCGAAATAGTAAAAAACAATTAAAAAAAAAAACTTAGATAAAATAAAATTACATCCGTCCTATTCTTTCAACTGTCATCCACACATATATAGAAAATTAATAGGTTGATCGCGTCATGAGGAGAACCCTATAGTTAATTTCTTTTATGGGAAATCTGTTAGAATAATAAAGTTTCTGATATTTACAGAGTGGCTGTTCCTATCATAAAAATTCAATAATCACTTTCCTTCCCTTCCTCTTCTCCCTGCCTTTTCTACCGTTCTTTTTAAGACAGTCGTATATAGAGTTAGGTTAGGAATGAAAGGGCAATAGAAGTGTTTCATTCCGAGTGCTCCTGTTTGGGGGTGAATAAGGAAGAAGGCTGGAGCAAATAAATACGACAGCTTATGTCCCATAAATTCCCGTAACGGTAGGCCGTCTCTTCGCAGGGCTCTCTGTCCAAAAACACCCCCTTACCTCCGACGTATTATTATCCTCTTGTATGTTTATATTTTCTCTCTTTCATGCGTTTCGACTCCCGTTTCAGAACAATATTATTACTGCTCATTCTCCTTCAGTTGTAGTTAGCACAATTAGCATGCGACCCTACCCCCTTCTTCCACTCCTCCACACACTCTATGGAGTGTGGGGATCTCAATGCACTGCACCCCTGACGGTTATTAGAAGAATATTCTTAAGGGAAATCACCTATTGAGGTCGTAATCATGACGCGATTTACGAATGTTTTCAAACGTCCATGAAACCTACCCAGGAGATGACGAAAATCAGGTCCGTTCAAAATTGTATGTGTGTGTGTGTGTGTATATATATATATATATATATATATATATATATTTGTCTGTTAACGCTCTAGCGGTCGAATATTTTGTTTGATCGTTACCAATCTCGATATTTAATGGATTTATGCAAACATTAAGGTCAAATGGCTGAAATCGGACACATGGGAGGAGATTAAGAGGGTGGATTTTAGAAAATTCGAAATTCTCTGTTACTATACGTCGGATTGGAAACAAAAACAATCATGTTACAAATTAAATGTAATGTAAATATTGTTATATGAATTTATTCTCTATCTTGAATACTACCCGAGATGTTTGTATTTTTTCATATTCGTCTATTTCGGATGTGTTCGTGCGATCCCGCAAAAAGTTAGTTCGGCATTTTCCGTAACTGTTTGAAATTGGAGTAGAGACCTGTTGTAAGCGTCTAATTTGGGAGATACATGCAAATACGTTCTGTTGGCCTCCCACCCTTCTTAAGTTCATGGATTATTAAAATTTGAGTGATTGAGATTAAAACTATTCTGATTCATTATAAATTACAGTACTAGATGTAATAAATAGTTTTCAATAAAATTAATATGTTATATTCAGATATATTTCAGTAATTGTTTTTCTTTCCGGTGAAGAATATGTCTACCTATCTTTTCAGCCCCGAGTGGTTGGCAGACCTGTTTGTTTACAATTCAATCTTGTAAAACTTCACGTCGGAAATCTGTTTAGTTTACGCAGCCCTTACGTGACGGACTTTTTTTAAATGTAAATAAGTATCACTTAACCAAACGATGTCGAAAGGCCAACTAAAAAGGAAAACGTCTAATGGTTATTAAGATATTTGTTTTCTCAACTAGTTTCGTGTCAACAGGAGAAAATGGATCACCAAGAGTTAATTACAACAACTTCCTCGTTACAGCTGTGCAAGTCAGTGAATGGGTCACAATGTCTGGCGAGAAAAGTCAACTGATTTAGATCGATACATCGAGAAATAAAAAATATCGATTATTCCTAATGAAGTGAAGACTACAGGAGAAAATTATAATTGAACTGACACTATTTCAGAGTTTCTAATTAGTAAAGTAACTCACATTTTAATTTATTTTTTTCTTGTTGATTACCTTTACTTTTTTTATACATGTTCTCTTTTATTTTCCTCTTGCTTATATTTCTTTCTTTTTCTAGTTACTTATGTTTTCCAAGCCAAAATTATGGATGTATTAATAGCGTGGAGTTAAGGGACTTTGGCCTAACACCTTTTGTTTGATTCTTCTTTTGAGTACTTATGTTGATTCCCCTATATAACTTTTATTGCGATCCATACAGTTGATTTTGTATGTAATATATTTGGTTTCTTTTGAATTTAATTTGCCCTCTATATGAATAAAGCTGTTTTTCACGCCGTTTTGATATTTCCATGTGATATTTTGTCCAACATTTTTATTTACATATTGATGTGTTCTGATCAATATTATTATGGCTCATTCTTCTCGATTTGTAGTTTAGCACAATTAGCATGATAACACACATACACACGACGAAGTCTGTACTTCTCAATGCACTTTCACCTCTTACGATTATTTTTAAATGTAAGTAAGTAGTTCAATAGAAGGAAATTTAATCTTCATTCTGTAGCCCTTGATAACGCGGTAGAAAGTTTAGTATTAATATCAGCTGGTATAATAAAGTTGTGCTCCATTAAACATTTATGGCAGCTATTAGCGCTTTCACATTTCTAAATGCTACTGCAGAAAAATTGCAACATTAGAAGATAAGTTTCAGCGGATTTTCCTTAGTACTCATACTGCAATTTTCAGACCAATCAATTACTACTCATATTTAAATATAGGCTTCTTATTACAGGAAAAATGGAAAAGTGATTGTTTCAAATCTACTTTTTATATAAACCTCTCAACTGATGATTTGATGAGGAAGAAAAAGAATGAAAAGGAAAAAAAAACTGTTTCTAAAATAATTCAAAACTGCTTAAAATCTAAACTTATAAAAATTAATTAAATTTAAATAGCAAACAGCTACTTCAACTTTAAAACTATTGTAGTCTAAAAAGTAACCATTATGAAAAATAGCTTTATCATCAAAACTATATCACTGCAATAAATGAAACGTTTTTTAAAATTGATTAATTTATTTTACAAATACTTTTTCGTTATCTATTTCCATTTCTTGTTTATGATTATATTTGTTGAATTTTGTGATGTTTGAGTATTTTCATTTTTTGTTTTTGTTTCGGAAAAAAAAAGTATGAAAAATATTTACATATCAAGCCATTATTTTAAACGTACATAAACAACGCCACTCAAGTGATTATTAGAATTATACAAGAAGAGATTATGTGGATATTCCCACGTTACCTACTCGGATTTGTGAAGCAATTGAGTAGATATTTGAATAAAGAAGATGTCCTTAACACCATAAATATCACAGTAAAGTGTTATTTAGACCGCATATCCTCCCAACAAATTATGTTAGACAGTCTGCAACCGTTTGTTGGTTGTTGTGCCAAAGAATTAAATTAATAACTACGGTTAATTAAATTGATAATTAATATCTGTTCAACTAATTGGCTTATATATTTAGCTAATATTCTTCGGATGAACACCTATATTTAGTTCCACAAAAGTGCTATTTATAATAAAAAGGCAATGTCGAAGCCATATTTTCATGGAATAATATTAAAATCATATAAATATATAATTTCTTTAAACTGGCGAGTACGATTCCCGTCTGGGCAAATAGGAATTTATGTAGCCACGAACTCACTAAATAAAATCCTTGGTCCCAGCGTGGCTAGAAAAGGATGGTAATCTCTAGATAAGCCGTCTCAATTAGCCGTATTAGTAAAAAGGGGACGTTAATAAATAATAATAATAATAATATAAATAGTTAAATAAATACATAAAATCTACTTATCTAATAGACTTATTTATTCAGCTAATATTCTTCGGATGAACACCTATATTTAGTTCCACAAAAGTGCTATTTATAATAAAAAGGCAATGTCGATGCCATATTGTCATGGAAAACTAATTTTTTCTGTAATCGTTGAATAATGGTAACATTACTAATCTGAAATGAGTGAAGAAAGTGAAACATTTTGCAATAGAGTGAAGAAAGTGAATTGCCTTCTTAATTAGTAATAAGTATAAATTAAAAAATAATTTGAAGTTGGAAATTAAATGCTTTTAAATGTTTCTTAACATTGTAAGAATTCATTTTAACAAAATAAATTGAAATGTGAATGAATTATTGGTGGAAATAATCAATATATTTTAAAATTTAAATATAATAATAATTACCTTCCTTGTTTATAACCTGCACTTGTTTATAACTGCACTACTTCACAATCATCACTAGTTGTTTTATAACTATGCTTATAACCTTTCACAACCATGCTTATAACCTACCAGCAACATACCATAATTTTCACAACATCCTAATTTTGTTCATATTCTGGTTAGATCTGATCATGTATTACACGATTACAGAAAAAATTAATATTACACTCGTGACGAAAGTAGAATTTACAACTCTCGTGAAATCGCTCGTGTGGGTAAACGTTTCACTCGAGTTGTAAAATGATCTACTTTCGTCACTTGTATAATAAATAACTATTATATAAATATAAAAAATTTTTAAACAGGCCTGTACGATTCCCTGGGCAAATAGAAATTTATTTAGCTACGAACTCACTAAATAAAATCCTTTGTCTCCCACTGGCTAGAAAAGGATGGCAACCTGTAGATAACCCGTCCTAGTTAGCCATAGAAGTAAAAAGTGGACGCTTGTTAATAGATAATAATAATATAAATATTTCCTCTTTGAGCCGTTTGAATTAAAACCGTTGAATGTAATTGATAAAATTAATTAAGTAAAATCTCGCCGGAGAGCTCTTATCTCTTGCAGGCATCCAAAACACTTTTGGGAGTAATACATTTAGAAATTCAATTTATTTGTGAGTTAGAATTTAATGGGAAATAGTTTAGGATTTTGAGGTAGGGGCTTATAGAGATACGCTAGAGTGCTTTGATCGATATGAAGAGCCGAACCCTACCCGCTCTCTCTCAATCTCGCTCTCTCTCTCTCTCTCTCTCTCTCTCTCTCTCTCTCTCTCTCTCTCTCTCTCTCTCTCTCTCTCTCTCTCACACACTCTCTCTCTCTCTCTCTCTCTCTCTCTCTCTCTCTCTCTCCTCTCTCTCTCACTTCTCTCTCTCCTCTCACTCTTTCTCTCTCCACACACAAACAGAGACACACAGTGTGTGAGTGAGAGAGGAACATTACCTCGGGACCTCTTATCCCCTTCGGATTCATTGCCTCCTTTATGTGCTCTTCATTCCGACAGCTTGCCTTTTTAACTTTACTCCAATGTTTCTTTGAATCAAAGTGATTTTTTTTCCCCGCTGTGACCCTTTATTACTTGAACCGTTTACGCTGTTTAGCTTCTCTGTATTATTGAGAGTGTTTTTAAAAGACTCCGTTCTATCCAATTGCCCAAAAGAAATTAAGTTTCTCTTCAAAAAAAGTCCTCTCCTTATCAACTTCCTCACATACTCCAATGTCACTCAGCAAAGGCTGCAAGTAGATTAAGTTTTCATTTGTACACTAGTTTTTAGCAGATTTCCCTTAGGGGGAATCAGCTATTGAGGTCGTGCTCATGACGTGGTTTCGACGAATTTCCTCAAATCCCCATCGATCCTTCTCACGATATCATGAAAATGAGGTCCGTTCTAAACTATATAAATATACACACACACCCACACACACACACACCCACACACCCCCACATATACACAGAGACCTCATCAGTGGGATGAGGGGGGGGGGGGTTAGAGGGGGTGAATTTCAAAAAATCTTAATATCTTTGTTAGTACTATATAAGTCGGATCGAAAAATTGTATAGATCCAATCTTATTGGAAAAGTAATGTTCTATAAATTTTATAGCGTACGTTAGTTTTTTTTTTATTTCTGGAGATTTAACCGAGATAGTTCCATATTTTAATTTTCGGCTTTCGGTATAGCTCACTCCTACTCATCTCATATTAACTAAATAATAATAGGCTGTTATATTATGAAGTACTTTATTTTAAGGCTAAATACCAAATATTGTTCTCGTCGAGGCTTACAGTTTTGAGACAGATCCAAATACGTGACACATTTGGGAAATCTGCTTAGTTAACGCAGCCCTTGCTTGACGAACTTTTTACCTCTATTGTTGGTCCTACGCCAGATAACGGCAAACGACTACATATCGTTGTGGTTATTTTCATTATAGGTTTCCCTTAAAAATATGGGAATATTGTTCTCGGTAAGAGTTAACTTTAAAGACATTTATACCTAAATGAAACCCATTCCTCTGCTAACTTATTGCATAATCTCCGTTAAATAGTTTTAACACTTAATATCCATATTCATTTATAATTATTAGCTTTTAAAATTAAAGTTTGCTCTCATGCTAGTGGTGACTAGAGTAATGTCATAGAAAAATAATGTTATTAGGTTCCCACTATCTCCAAAATTGAATGAGATGGTAAAGGACAAAAACAATTTAGATGTAGAAAGTAACTAGACTATATAAAATATACATAATAACCATAAAAGGAATTTTTGTTTACCAACCCTGTTAATAATTAAACTGCTATATTTTTTTTCTTCATACAAAATCGACATGTAATACAATGTGCCTCTCCTCTACAGCAATTTTGGAAGATATTCGATAATTTACTTTTTTAAATGAGGAAACACGAATACACTTTTACTCGTTATCCCTTAATGGGTTACTTGTGTGTATATGACTTATTCATTACAAGACGGATAGTCTGAAAATCTATGTATATTCTACGGAATAATCTGTATTTATTTTCAATAATTTGAACTCTTTATTTGGAATGAAGTAATAAAAAGTACATATAGTTCCTTTTGGGGGAAAAAAACCTTGGCCACTGCGTTCTCTATTTTTACATTTTTTCACACCATGAAATTGAATTAGTCTCTCTCGCTCTCATACTTCTCGGATCATTGATCTGTAATATTTACACAATCTTTATCAAAATGTTTCATTCTCCAACTCTGAAAAACTAATTTATTTCGTGCATTGTGTGTATGTGTGTGTATATATATATATATATATATATATATATATATATATATATAGAGAGAGAGAGAGAGAGAGAGAGAGAGAGAGAGAGAAAAGGAAATAGAATAGAAGAGATGAGTAAAGAGAGGGCGAGAGAGCAAATAAAACATACTGAAATGTACAAGAGTGTGTCGTAAAACCCTTATACCTCCAACATTACAAGACTCTTTTGAAAAGAAACAATAGTTTATAGGCCCCTCTGCAATATAGCACACACACTCGCATATATATAGTTATAAAATAAGTGTGACTGTGTGTTTCCGAAGTTGTACCAATTATTATTTTCGATCTGGTCCGCTGAAATCGGACCAGATCGAAAAAGTGTATAGAATGAATCTCATTGGAAATTAAATGTACTATAGATATCGATATATACATTTATTTTCTATCTTGAATATTAACCGAGATATTTGCAAATTTCCAGTTTTCAGCCTTCAGCAAACCCCCACTTCTACTCATGCTACATAAACAATATTCTGTTATGCAATAAACCACATTATTGGAAGCTTGAATACTATAAAATGTTTTGAAGAGACCTTTATTGTACGAGATAAATGCAAATATGTTATCGGGACTACTAAAATTTGATTGATTGAGATAAAAATTATTCTGATCCATTATAAACTACAGTAATAGAAATAGTAAATAGTTTTCAATATAATTAATATGTTATATTCTGATATATTTCCGTAATTCTTTGTCTTTCCTGTGAGAATTTGGCACACCCGTTGGTTTACGTTTCAGGTGCTTCTCGTCGGGAGGTTTCTTATTATCGTTTGTAGTTATTCACTTGATGGTGACGGTGCTATTGTGCTACCAGTATGTAGATTTATCTATTGTTAAACATCACGAGGAAATCTGCTTAGTTCACGCAGGTCCGTCAGGCAGAAACCTTTTAGCAGATTTCCCTTAAGGGAAATCAGCTATTGAGGTTGTACTCATGACGCGATTTTCGAAATTTTTCTTCAAATGTCCATCGATCATACCCAGGAGTTGACGAAAATGAGGTTGTTCAAAACGTTATATATATATATATATATATATATATATATATATATATATATTTTTTTTTTTTCTGTTACCGCTCTAGCGGTCGCAATTATTGCTTAATCTTTACCAAACTGGATATTTAGTCGTTTTATGTAAAAAGAAAGATCAAGTTCGTTATCAGCTGAAATCGGACCAGGGGGAGGGGGAATTTAGAGGGGAGGATTTTCGAAAAATCGAAATATCTCCGTTATTATGCGTCAGATCGAAAATGTGTATAGAATCAATCTTATTGAAAATTAAATGTACTATAAATATTGTTATATGCATTTATTCATTATCTTGATTATTAAACGAGATATTCGCATTTTACAGTTTTCAGCCATCAGCAAACCACCACTTGTACTCATGTTACATAAACAATACTCTGTTACATAATAAATCTTATTTTTCGAAGTTTAAATACCAAAAATTGTATTCGAGAGACCTTTATTTTACGAGATAGATGCAAATTTGTCCTGGTGACCCCCCCCCCCCCGTCTTAAGGTTTTGGACTACTAAAATTTGATTGATTGAGATAACAATTATTCTGACTCATTATTAATTACAGTACTAGATATAGTAAATAGTTCTCAATGAAATTAATATGTTATATTCTGATATATTTCAGTAATGTTTTTCTTTCCGGTGTGAGGCGGGTAGACCTGTTTGTTTACATTTCTAACCTAACGCTGCAGGTTATTGAAATTGGCCGAAACATTTCTTATTTCCGTTTGTATTTATTCATGGTGGTGTTGTGTTATCAGTATGTATGTGTATATATATATATATATATATATATATATATATATATATATACTAGCTCAGATACCCGGGTTAGCCCGGGAATTCATTTGAGGCTGAATGGTGTTGGTTTTTTTTTGCTGGGTTTACATTGCACAATATTTTGACATTTACCCGTCCCAGTGTTTAGGATTGATACCCGTCTTTCCCGTGGATTTGCTAATAATAGAATTATTTGTTCGATAAGGCTTCTTAGTCTTCGATATTTTTATATTTCCCGCCTCTTATACATTTAAATATGGTGAATTTTTATTTCAGGCCTCCCTTATAACCCCCCTCCCGTTCGAACCTAAAAATTTTAATATAACTTATAATCATGGAAGAATTAATGCTAATTGACATACCGAGTTTTGTTAAGTTCGGTTCAGCCGTTAGTGCCCGCTAAAGTTTTAACGTATAACTCATTTATAATTAGGTATACGACAAAAGTGTATATAACAAAAGTTACTCCAAATAACAAAATAGACAACTTTTGTTATGTTTATATTTGCGGAAAAACCAATAGGAAACGAAATATCGCTATTTTTAATTTCAGGCTTCCCTTATAACCCCCACTCCTGCCCGTCCATAGAAATGTTGGTATGGCTTATTATAATGAAGGCCTCACTGCTAATACACTATACCGAGTTTTTTTTAGTTTGGTTGTGTATTTTTTGGAAAATAATATTGTTGACTCCCGCTATAATTTTTAGCGTATAACGCATTTAAACTTCGGTATACGACAAAAGTGTATATAACAAAAGTTACTCCAAATAACAAAATAAACAACTTTTGTTATGTGCAAATTTGCCGAAAAACCAATAGAAAACGAAATATCGCTATTTTTAATTTCAGGCTTCCCTTATAACCCCCACTCCTGTTCGTCTCAGAGAAAATTAATATAGCCTAAAGTCTAAGTTGGGTTAGTAGTAATATACATACCAAGTTTCATAAAATTCGGTTCAGCCGTTTGTGCGTGAAAAGGTAACAAACAAACAAACAAACAAACAAACAAACAAACAAACATACACGAAAGAAACAAAATGCAGATATGGTGTCTATGACATGTGAAACGAAAAGTTATCGTGAAATTTCGCGAAAAAAATCAATGTACAGACAGAGGTTACAATTTTATATATATATATATATATATATATATATATATATATATATATATATATATATATCTTTTACTAAACTTCACGAGGGAAATCTGCTTAGTTTACGCAGCCCCTGCGTGACGGACTTTCAGTTATTTAGCAATTGATAGTATCCATCGCGTAGATCTTGTTATTCATTGCTATAATATAAAGCTGTTCGTTGCTCCTATATAAAGGGTGTAATGGCTAATTTATTCATTCTCCGAAGTCTTCATAGGAGTTGATTGGTTGTACCTGTCCCATAATTCCTATTTTACCACTATACATATATGCCGAGCTATGTTTAAAGTGAGTCACCTTTCAACTGGTCCCTAATAATGTTAAGTGTGGGCTGGCGGTAATGGGTTCAACGCCCTCTAACATTATTAGGCCCAAGCACACATCTCTTTATGACTAGAACTAAATGCTATCAAATATCGATTTCTTAGCGAATGTATAGTGTATTAAATTAATCAAGTCACGTTCCACTATAATAGTATTCACTTACTAACCTTCATCTGGTCCTTTCTGAGAATTTTTTAATTTACTGGGAATAAAATGTTGAAATTCCCACTTGATAAATCTTTTCATTTGGTTCTCCAATTTCTTCAATCGTTATGCAACATATAAATTCTTCCTTTGCAAGCAAATTTGTCACAGATTTGCATTTATCCCAAAAAGTAAATGTTCATTGAGAACAGCTTATTGTTAATATTGCATGAGTAGGATTGGTGGTTTACTGAAGTCCAAGAACTGAACAAATGCGAAATCTCCGTAAATAATCAACATAGCGAAAAAGTCCGTCACGCAGGGGCTGCGCTAACTAAGCAGATTTCCCACGTATTTGCATTTATGTAAAAACGTAAAAGTTCAATGAGAACAATATTTGGTATTTAGGCTTCAAATAACGCGCTTCATAATATAACAGCCTATTGTTAATATGACATGCTTAGGAGTGGAGGTTTACTAATGACCGGAAACTAAAAAATGCAAACATCTCAGTTAATAATCAAGATAGTTAAAAAATGTACATAACAACATTTATAGAACATAACATTTGCAATAAGATTGGTTCTATACAATTTTTCGATCCGACGCATAATAAGGGATATATTAAGAAGTTTTGAAATTCTCCCCCTCTGCTCCGATTTCAGCCGAATATATATCAAGTTCGGTAACGATAAGACAAACATTGCGACCGCTAGAGCGGTAACACACACATATATATAAAGAGTTTTGAACTCACCTCTTTTCGTCATCTCCTGGCTAGGATGGACATTTGAAAAAAAAATTCGAAAATCGGGTCATGAGTACGACCTCAATAGCTGAATTCTCTTAAGGGAAATCTGCTAAAAGCGTTCATAACAACATTTATAGAACATTGCATTTGCAATATGATTTGTTCTATACAATATTTCGATCCTACGCATAATTACGGAGATAATAAGATTTTTCGAAATTCCCAAATCCCCTCCCACTGTTCGGATTTCAGCCGTTAACGAACTTGATATTTATTTAGTTTTACATAAAAGGTTTAAATATCGGGCTTGGTAACGATCAAATAAAAATTGCGACCTCTGTAGCGTTAACAGACACACACACACACACACATATATATATATATATATATATATATATATATATATATATATATATATATTTGTGTCGAATTCTGATTAAATTAATGCCGACATTGAAGGATTTATATCTTTGTTATATGCTAATAATGTTTACTATCAATAATTAAGTAAAGAATGAAAATTACGGAGTTATAACATTCACACGTATAAGACATTCATTGTTCAGATATGGTGAGAAATATTTGCTTCCATCATCATTTAAAAATACTGAAAGGTTTAAGAAATACACTCACATTTAGTATTCATCACATCAATATAACGCTGTTGACGAGCTATATTCTTTCTCTTTTCCTCATTGCTCTATTGAATATTTTATCAGATTTCCTTTTAGGAAAATAAACTTTTGAGGTTGACACATGACACAGATTTCGAAAAAAACATCTTATTTTTTTTTACGTCTGGTGTTTGAAGAAAATGGAGAAATTCGGTTTTTTTATAATTTTGCCATTTTTTATACAGAAGGCATGTTTTTTTTTGCTTGACGGATTTCATTTATTGACAGTGGCTTTTTTACAGTAATTGTGAAGGCAAAGTGAACTGCCAAAATTATTCTTTATAATAAATATATATTGTGAGAGGAGGGGGGTTGCAAAACATTGACAAAGCGCCATACCTAATAAGTCGTTGGAAAGCAAGCTCTGTACTCCTAAAAATACCATCATTTGTTTTCTTACACTAAGATGCCAAATTTATAATTATGTTAAGCATTTTTCTACTCCCCTGCTTTCTCACCTACTGAAAATTATTTTTCTGAGTTAGTTTAAAGTCTTGGGAGCTCAGGTTAGCCATGTGAGTTAATTAAGCGTTGACCTTAATCTCACATGGCAAACCTAGAGTGGCGAGTTCGATTCTCGCCTGGGTAATAGGAATTTATTTAGTGGCGGAATTCATTAAATAAACCCCTTAGTCCCACCCTGTCTAGGAAATGGCTGTAACCAGTAGATAACCCGTCCTAATTAGCCTTAGTTACAAAAAGTGGACTTTGATAACTATTTTTTTTTAATTTAAAGTCATAAGTATATTCCGCGAAAAAATATTGGTTTATTTAATTATACTTCAATTAATAAGTTTCGTTTGGTCGCGGCATACTCCATAAAATTAATATTTTATGCTAATTTGGTTTTGAATTCAATAGCAAATATTCCGTTGACTCATACTCCTTGTAACTAATGATGTACTTGAGAAAAATTGTTATTTTTAAAATGCCGTTGGTGATTTTTTTACATTTATGGCCTGTGGGTTTTACATTCTAATTTGTTTGTTAATTTTATTAATATTCTAACGTTTTGCTATTCTTTCTTTCAGTGTCCACAAGACTTTTTAGTCTCGAAATTGTGCATTATTTCACTTTTTTATGTGTCCCGGTTGCTCTTTCGTTGTTGAAGTGTACCAATGTTGTACTGGCCGTTGTCTCTCATCATTCATTTATATGCATGATTGGGTTCGTGATAATTTTAGATTCCACGTAAACAGACAATTTCTCACACCAATATCGCCTGTGGAGACTAATTCCATGTCTCATGTTTACCTTGCTGCGGTCCTAGTAATTGCATGAATATTACAATTTACTCTATAATATTTTATCATCAGTCTTCCTAGACAACCCCATTAAATATAAAAATGTTGTTTATTCTTAAAATTTATACCATAAATATGACTTCTTGGTGACAACTTGCTGACCATTCTAGGTTTCCCTAAACTTGATTGGAGGCATCGGGTTAGCAGGCTTAATTTCTCTTTGTTTACCTTGAGTTGTGATTCTCACCTGGGCAATAGGAATTTATTTAGTGATGGACACATTAAATAAAAAGGTCCGTCACGCTGAGGCTGCCTAAACTAAGCAGATTTCCCTCGTGACGTTTAACAATAGATAAATTTACATACTGGTAACACAACACAACCGTGCATATTAAGTGAATAAATACAAGCAGTAATAAGAAATCTTTCCCCTCCCAATGGGAAGCGTCTGAAATGTAAAAATAAAGGTCTCCTAACCTCTCACCAGAAAGAAAAACAATTACCGAATTATATCAGAATATAACATATTAATTTTATTAAAAACTATAATTTTCAATGAATCAGATGATTTTTATCTCAATCACTAAAAATTTAGTAATCCAAGAACAAAAGAAGGTGGGGAGGGGGTTCAACAGGACGTATTTGTTTGTATGTCGTATAATTAAGCTTTGTTGAAAACAATATATCGTATTTAACCTTCTAATGATGTGGTTCGTGATATAACAGCCTATTATTAATGTGACACTTGTAGGAGTGGGGGTTTACTGAAAGCGTAAAACTATAAAATCCAAATACTTTGGTTAATACTCATTATACGGAAAATAAGTATAGAACAAAATTTATAGTAAATTGAATTTTCTATTATTCAATTAGATTATTTCTACACAATTTTTCCATCCGACGTAAAGTAACGGAGATATTTCGAATTTTCAAAACTCCTCTCTAAATCCCCCTCCCTCTGGTCCTATTTCAGCCGTTAACGAACTTGATGTTTCTTTTTACATAAAACGACTAAATATCGACTTTGGTAACGATTAAGCAAAAAGGAAATCTGCAAAAATCCTTAATCCCCCCCCCCTCCCTGGCTAGAAAAGGATGGTATCCTGAAGATAACCCACCCAATAAGCTTTAGTTGCACAAAAGTGGGCGTTAATAAATAACAAAAACCCATTCTAGATCAGAATTTACATTTTATTAAGGAAAGTGTATATTCAAGTAAAAATATATATGTAAGAATTCAGCATTTATTTATCCTCAAGAGTTGCAAGATATATTACATAGTTAAATAATTATAAATTAAATGTAAAACAGGAATGAAAATTCCACTTAAACGTAGACTGGAGCATTTTAATTTTTAATCTTGAAAATTACATAGGAAGAGTAAGAGAGATAAGGTACATATAATATTAATTAATTGCATGGAGTAAAACAAAAAACACTGTTTGCAAAAGGAAACCGACAGAAATAATCACAACGGAGGGGGAAAAACTGAGGGGAGGGGATGCCCTTACTTCTCCGCCCCCTTTGCAGTGTAGATTTCCTTTTAATTAACAGCTGTTCTATGTTAATGAAAACAGTAGGGGGGTTGAAAAGCCTGAAAAGTCCTTTCTAAAATTAAGGAAACAATTATTCTAAATGAAGTTAGTGAGATAGGGAAGCCGACAATTAAAGGGAGTCATGATACATTGCACGAGCTTGCATGCCCGCCCAACTCGACCTGATAAAAGGTTAATAACTTACTGTAATAGCTTCGGATGGACCTAAACCGACTTTTATTACTGGCTCAGGGATAAAGCACTATTTTCAAACTTATAACCATTGGCGTAATAACATCCAGCATAATGTACAGATTTTATCAGTCTTTCTTCGTCTTTGTATATTAGACGGCATAAATACGAAAGTCCAACACGGAGAGGCTGAATTAACCGAGTAGTTTTCCCGCCTGCAGGAATGGCATATGCTGACCCACAGTGCGCTACACCAGCACAATTCAACATATATATCATAATTTACATATGTGCATTAAAAGTCATTTAACTGTAATATTGGGTAATTATAATGCCAGTTGAACATATGTACTTGTAAGGGAGAAAATACATGTTTAAGTAATATAATATATAATGAAAAAAGTTTATATACTATCATTATAGAAGTAAGTATATTGCCAGTATTAAAAAATGTACAATAATTATTAATTATTCGCCAAGTATAAAGGTAGTTAAAAATATTAAACCAGTAGTCAGAACTGTAAATACGAGTAGGTACAACGTAACTCGTGTTACTTGCACACTTCTTTAAGTAAATATAAATAAATAAAAATGTATTTATAGATTTAGTTAAGAAATAATTGTATAGAAAAATTAGTAAATTTAATACCCTTAGGATATGCCAAGTGGCATTTACAATGTATTAGTTGATATTATTTAAGACAGAGTAAAACAGAGACTTGTAAACAGCATTATACTACTATAAAGGACATAATAACCTAGTTGTTGATTGCCCAAATCATATTAATCCTAATCCTAATATCATAATTTGCAGTGGAGAACGTGAGAAACATAGCACACATCCTTCTGAACTGCTGTCAAGGAAAAATCGAGAAGTGTTAACAGTTACCTTGCTAAAGTTTTAGGATTGACTGCAGACACAACGTCCGTCGCGCAGGGGCTGCGTAAACTACGCAGGGTTCCCATGTGTTGGTATAACACGCTTGTGATTTCATGAGAACACATATTCTCTATTTATATATAAATAACCGATGAGTAGAGGGGGTGGGATTACTGAAGCCAGAATACAAAAACACGAATAACCCGCATTATACTTGAGTTACGAAATAATGCATGGAACAACAATTGTATAACGTGAATAGTTTAAAAAGATTGGTTCTATAACATTTTACGAATATTTTAAATTTTCGAATCCCCCCCCCCTCCTTAAACCCTCACTGTTCCAGGTCCGATTTCCGCCAATAACAATTATGATCATTAGTGTTGGCTGAAACAGTTGAATATCGAGTATGGTATAGATCAAGTAAACATTTTCGAGTAAATAACGACAAATCTTAATTGATGACGCCATCACATAACGTATTTGCATTTTTCAAGTTCAATGAAAACAATATTTGGTATTTAACGTTGGATTGAAGTGGTTCCTGACATAACACCTTATTGTTGATATGACATGAGTAGGAGTGGTAACGTATAAAATATAGAAATATCGCGGTTAATATTCAATATAGAGAAAACATGTATATAACAACATTTATAGAATATCACATTTGCAATAAGATTGATTCTATACCTTTCGATCCGACGCGTAATAAAGGAGATATTTGGAATTTTATTCAATACTTAAGATCTCGCTGGATGTACACAGTTGGCCCATTTAACTAATTGCAGAGTTTATTTTGGACAGAGTGCACTTTCAGAGCAACAGTTCCATCTTCAGTGCCTGCTGGCATAAACAAAAACCTATGAAAATCATGCAATCAACATTCTTTAAATTAACTAAAAATGAAGAAAACATAACAATGTCAACAATAGATCAAAATAGAAATAAATATTACAGAAAAACGGGGGATGTCATTCTTTAAAAACATACTTAGCTAGTCAACTTTTAAAAGAGTACCTCCCAGCTTCCCTAGACGAAACTAAAGATCATATCCATTTGTGCCTAAAATTCCGGAATTGGTGGAGGGATTAGAACGGGGATTTCAAAAATTCAAAATATCTTCTTTGCTATGATGCGATTCGGTAAATGTTATAGAATGCATTTTACAATGTGACGAAGAGACCGCTGGAGCAGATAGTCGGAGTAAAGCTGAGGAATACCAACGGCTATATAGAATTCATAAACCAGCTGGTATTATTATAATGCTTGCAGTGGAAAAGTTTTCTATAAGTTTTGTGACTAAGACAAACATCTTTTGCATGAGTTGTTGGAAGTGTTTGTTGGATATCTTGGCGGAAGGTTTGATGGTATGCAGTGGAGTAAGTCAATAGGGCAGGGGCCAGTTGTGAGTCAAGGCCAGTAGAGCATTGACCGCTACTACAACTTCGCCTCTTACAATCTCTTGGCTGAAATATCTCGTCGCCCATCATTAACAAGATAAGATAATCCTTGTAAGATAGTGGGCAGTGCTGACAATCACGGAACCCAACACCAATGCGTTAACTGAAAATGGATATCATATGCCCCTGATGCCCATACAAATTTGTAGCGTTAGATCACCATATGAAACTATAGTTGTGCAGAATGTCGGAAGAGTGAGTTTACCAAATAATGTCTTTCTAGTATCGAGATTTCTAATTTATTATCGAGACCATGCACCACAACATCCCTGCTATTTTCAAGTGCTAAAAGGCCGTCATGTTGGGTAAGCTAAGCAAATTTTCCACAAGTTGAAATGACACACAAGTGATCTCATCTCAGCATATATTCTCGATTTCCAAAATTAAAAATCTAAGGAGTAGGTGAGAAATGGGCGGTCATTAAAATTTTAATTCCACACGTCATCACACAAACTATTGTCATGAATCACACACAATACAAGTTCATTGAAAACAATATTAGGCATATATGCTAGGAATCAGACGTTCTATGATATATTCTCGTATTTTATGTATGATAAATGAAAGTGGGAGTTTACTGAAGGCCGAAATCTAAAATATGCCTATATCTCGGTTAATATTGAAGATACAGGAAACATCCATATAACATTTATAGAACATTTAATTTATAATAAGATCGGTTCTATTTACTTTTTCGACCCGGCGCATAATAACGGATATATTTTCAATATATGTTCGAATGTTCAAAATTCGACCCCCTCTACCGAACTCGTATTACATAAAACATTTAAATACCGAATTTGTTATCGATCAAACAAAAATTCCGGCCTAAAGTCTAAGTTGGGGTAGTAGTAATATACATACCAAGTTTCATAAAATTCGGTTCAGCCGTTTATGCGTGAAAAGGTAACAAACAAACATACACGAAAGAAACAAAATGCAGTTATGGTGTCTATGACATGTGAAACGAAAAGTTATCGTGAAATTTCGCGAAAAAAATCAATGTACAGACAGAGGTACAATTTTATCTATCTATATATATATATATATAAAATTGTAACCTCTGTTATAACTACATTTTGTTTCTTTCGTGTCTGTTTGTTTGTTTGTTTGTTTGTTACCTTTTCACGCATAAACGGCTGAACCGAATTTTATGAAACTTGGTAAGTATATTACTACTAGCCCAACTTAGACTTTAGGCCGGAATATTTGTTTGATCGGGGTAAGGGGGGTCTGAAATTAAAAATAGCGATATTTCGTTTCCTATTGCTTTTGCAGCAAATATGCACATAATAAAAGTTGTTTATTTTGTAATTTAGAGTAACTTTTGTTATATGCACTTTTGCCGTATACGGAAGGATAAATGAGTTATACGCTAAAAACTATAGCGGGAGTCCACAATTTTATTTGGCACAAAAGACTCAACCGAACTAAACCAAACTCGCTATGTGAATTAATACTAACGATTTCCTTATAATAAGTCATACTAACATTTCTAGGGATGGGCAGGAGTGGGGGTTATAAGGGAGGCCTGAAATTAATAATAATGATTTCCTATTGGGGTTTCGGCAAATATGCACATAACAAAAGTTGTTTATTTTGTTATTTAGAGAAATTTGCTCAACACTTCTTTTCAATATGAACTACCGGGTACCTCACCCGAAAAAATTAATTCAAATGTATGTCAATATTTTCTCCTTAATAATTCAAATCTATGCATAATGCACAGGAGACGGGAAATATGACAATATGAAGGACAGTGAAGTCTTACATAAAAAAAATAATTTTATTATTAACAAATGCCAACAACGGGTATTAACCCTAAACACTGGAACGGGTAAATGTCAAAATATTGTGCAAAGTAAAGCCTTGCCAAAAATATACCATTACCATTCAGCCTCAAGTGAATTCCTGCGCGAAGCCGGGTATCTGAGCTAGTTTATATATAAAATTGTAACCTCTGTCTGTACATTGATTTTTTTCGCGAAATTTTACGATAACTTTTCGTTTCACATGTCATAGACACCATATCTGCATTTTGTTTCTTTCGTGTATGTTTGTTTGTTTGTTACCTTTTCACGCATAAACGGCTGAACCGAATTTAATGAAACTTGGTATGTATATTACTACTAACCCAACTTAGACTTTAGGCTATATTAATTTTCTCTGAGACGAACAGGAGTGGGGGTTATAAGGGAAGCCTGAAATTAAAAATAGCGATATTTCGTTTTCTATCGGTTTTTCGGTAAATATGCACATAACAAAAGTTGTTTATTTTGTTATTTAGAGTAACTTTTGTTTTATACACTTTTGTTTTATACCGAAGTTTAAATGCGTTATACGCTAAAAATTATAGCGGGAGTCAACAATATTATTTGCCAAAAAAGACTCAACAGAACTAAATAAAACTCGGTATGTGTATTAGCAGTGACCTTCATTATAATAAGCCATACCAACATTTCTATGGACGGGCAGGAGTGGGGGTTATAAGGGAAGCCTGAAATTAAAAATAGCGATATTTCGTTTCCTATTGGTTTTTCCGCAAATATTAACATGACAAAAGTTGTTTATTTTGTTATTTGGAGTAAGTTTTGTTATATACACTTTTGTCGTATACCCAAGTATAAATGAGTTATATGTTAAAACTCTAGCGGGCACTAACGGCTGAACCGAACTTAACAAAACTCGGTATGTCAATTAGCATTAATTCCCCATGATTATAAGTTATATTAACATTTTTAGGTTCGAACGGGAGGGGAGTTAAAAGGGAGACCTGAAATAAAAATTCACCATATTTACATGTATAAGAGACGGGAAATATAAAAATATCGAAGATTGTGAAGCCTTATCGAACAAATAATTCTATTATTAGCAAATCCACGGCAAAGATGTGCATCAACCCTAAACACTGGGACGGGTAAATGTCAAAATATTGTGCAATGTAAAGTCTGCTAAAAAATACCATTACCATTCAGCCTCAAATGAATTCCCGGGCGAAGCCGGGTATCTGAGCTAGTATATATATATATATATATATATATATATATATATATATATATATATATATATATATATATATAATTTTCAACAGGACCTCATTTTCATCATCTCCTAAGTAGGGTCGATGGACATTTGTGGAAATTTTTCAAAAATCGCGTCATGTGTATTACCTCAATAGGTCATTTCTCTTAAGGGGGATCTGCTAAAACATTAGAACCTTGGTTAAAAATACAAAATATAGGCCAGTACAGGGTTAAATACAATTTACTAAATTTGTCCACCTTAGCCATTTATGATATTAAAATTTACCTCTACTACTAAAATTAAATATACATTTTATGTTTACTGTACACATATATCATTATGCATTCTAATAGCAATGAGTGTAATAAAATGTATTTTTTTTTTTAATCAGGTTTGTTTTCATTGAACAGCCCAGATAATTGCATATAAAATCAGAGCAAGTGACTTGTGCCTTTTTAAGGTGCCATTAACTTTTCATTGTAAAACAATATATTAAATAAAATGAAAATCAGATGATAAATACTTTAATGTGGGTATCGGTCACAGAAGGAAAGTTGGTTTACAATGTACCAGAAGTTTCGAATAATTTATTTCTTCTATCATGGTACACCATAAACATGAATGCAAGCTCCGTTAGTTATTTCAAATGAGAAAGCACATGGTGGTACAAGTGTATATTACTCGAGAAGAGAAATGGCGGTGGAAGTGATAAAACAATAAATACATATAAGATAAGAATAGTGAGCAATATATTTAAACCAACAAAAACATTTTCTGTCATAAGACACACAAACAAACACGAGCACTCAAACACATACAAACACTCCAACACATTCTATTCAAAATAATTAAAATGTACTTAAAACTCTAACTTGGTCTGATTGTTGTTTTTATTTTTGTTACAGGTAAATATTTCTTATCGCATTCAACTCTCAAATTTGGTGAGATGAAATTTGTTATCGTAATTTTAATTACTAATAACTTTATTTATTAAGTGATTGTATTAATGCCTGTTTAGAAAACCGAAATATAATTCAGCAATTAGTTCGTTTTGATTACATAATCCATTCAAATTAATATCTCTTAAATATTTTCATTTCAGTTACAAAATTGTTTTATTTTTTTTTCTCCCAAATACTGAAAGGTTTATATAATAATAATTGTGAGTGCATTTGCTTTCAAGAAAACTTTCTTAAATTAATACTTATTCTCATTTTAGCGTTTATTTTTGTGATTTAGGAAAATTCAAAGTTATCTTGATTCCGGGTTTTTTTATTTCTCTCCAACTGGTGTTATTATTATATTATATAACGGAAATTCGCTTAAACACTGTTACGGTACGTTATGAGGACCTCAATAGCTGATTCCCCTTAAGTGGAATCTGCTAAAACAATTGAACCTTGGTTAAAAATACAAAATTGATATTAAAATTAACCTCTACTACTAAAATTGAACATACATTTTATGTGTATTATACATATATCGACAAGTTATACATTCTAAAACAAGAAGTGTAATATATGTTTTTTTTTTTGTTTTTTTAGCAAATTTCCCTCAAGGGAAATCAGCTATTGAGGTTGTACTCATGACGGAGTTTTCGAAATTTTTCTTCAAATGTCCATCGCTCCTACCTAGTAGATGACGAAAATGTGATCCGTTCAATACTGTATATATATATTTGACTGTTGCCGCTCTAGCGGTTTCAATTTTTGTTTGATCGTTACCAAACTCGATATTTATGTTTGATGTTTTATGTAAAAAGAAAGATCAAGTTCGTTAACGGCTGAAATCGGACCAGTGGGAGGAGGGGTTTAGAGGGGAGGATTTTCGAAAATTCGAAATATCTTCGTTACTATACTTCGGATCGAAAATATGTACAGAATCAATCTTATTGCAAATCAAATTGACTATAAATATTGTTATTTACATTTATTCTTTATCTTGAATATTAACCGAGATATTTGCATTTTTATTTAATCTGGGTGACTAAAGGACGAGTGACTTTCCCGCCAAAAGCTAGTTCGGCCGTTTCCTTAACTACTCGGCTCTCGTGAAATTTCTCTATTGTAAAACGTCACGTGGGAAATCTGCTTAGTTTACGCAGCAGCTGCGTGACGAATTTTTTTAAAAGTTACAAATATGTACGTTACGTAATACGTTATGAGTAACAAATATTCCCTTATCCTGCTTCACAATGACCTGAATTCAAATGAATAATTCTAAAAAATATTATTACCATCTGGTTATTTATGATGTAAAATTTGTTCATTTATTCCTTGGATATTAATTCTGTCATAATATAATAAATGGTTTCAATGCCATATTGAAAATCGTTTATTTTCCCACTCCCCGAAAAATAGTGGCTTAAGTGGATCGACTCCAGTGATAATGAATTCAATCTTGGGAATTAATTTATACAATTATAGTTTGCATCATTCGTATTGCTACGGCGCAAATACATGACATCATGTATTTCCAAGTAAGTTTGGGAAAGCATACAAAAAGAAATTAACATCATTGGCTTCTGCTTTGTATAAAGATCTTGAGTTGCACTAAAGATTTTATACAAAGCAAGGATGACCGCAATATATATCAAGTAACAAGGTCAATGTAAATCGAATCGAGTCAAATATGAAGTCAAACGGCGACTCTACAAACAAGGGCAATGTTGTTCTTCCTAAGTTACGAATGGGTCAAACTAACTCACTCTCCTATTTGATGATCAAATAAGGCAAACCGACTAGTAGTGAACCACTGACGGCTAAACACATATTTAACTGGCTGCAATTAACTCTGTCACTTACTTACAGGTACCATATTGCAAATTGCTTATTGAACTCAGTCCATTAGAAGCCTTTAGAATCAATGCTCAAAAATATTAAAACCTATACAATTCTTTTCAAAAAACATAAATAAATGATAAACTTTTTTTTACTTATATTTATTTTTAGCTGGTGGTGAGGGTGATGAATGGTTAATCACAAAACTTTTTTATGGCTCCTCACAATTTTATTTCTTATAAACGCTGAGCGCTTTCGGGGACTAAATCCCCATCCTCAGAGCTACAAAACAATGTAACACCATAATTAGGAGTCTAAAAATCAGTTGTTAAAAATGTTTACATAATTGGTCATATAACAAAAACTTCTATAACATTATAAAATTTTTTACAATACTAACACCTATATTCAAAAACATATTTACAATTAAAATATAACACATTAATAATTACTATTTAAACATTAAAATAGGATCGCCCTACGCTCTGACGGTAATTTTTGCTTATAATATTATTTTAATGTTTAAATAGTAATTATTAATGTGTTATATTTTAATTGTAAATATGTTTTTGAATATAGGTGTTATTATTGTAAAAAATTTTATAATGTTATAGAAGTTTTTGTTATATGACCAATTATGTAAACATTTTTAACAACTGATTTTTAGACTCCTAATTATGGTGTTACATTGTTTTGTAGCTCTGAGGATGGGGATTTAGTCCCCGAAAGCGCTCAGCGTTTATAAGAAATAAAATTGTGAGGAGCCATAAAAAAGTTTTGTGATTAACCATTTTTTTTACTTCCATGCACGAACTAAAGGAAATATTGTAATCTCCAAATTATCGGTTTTCAGATTTCTTTTATCCGTTTTGACTCTATTCAACTCATTTTGATTAAAACTCAAAAACTAGTCTTAAAATATTGAAAGTTCTACTTGAAGTTGTGGACCAATCCTTTTGATTAAAATCGACTTAGGAGGAAAGAGGGAGGGATTTAGATGAATTATAAAAAGTGCAAATATCACGGGACATAATTATAGAGATAAAAACGATTTGTACATGCCCTTTTTTTTTGTTTATTATGAAAAGATCTATTTACTTTATGATATTTTCAATCCGATTTCTATGGAGAAAAATTACTTTTAAATGAAGTGCAATCATAAATTTTGTTAGTTTTATTTAATAGAAGAACAAGGAAGTCATTTGGTGCCTAGATCAGATTTTCTTGAATTCATATTTATCCTGCCATATTTTAACATTTTTTTATGACAGCACTGTTGTTTCATTTTTAATAATATAAGATTAATCATTTTCCTCGAAGAGATGTTATAAATACCTCTAAAGATTTAAAAAACAAATAAAATTTGATGATATTTCGTCTTAAACGACCCAGTGTGAATAATCTCTGAAAAACTTTACAGAGTTGAGCCAGAAGAAAATGTTAGAATATTAATGCGTAAGTATTTCTTCTTTTCGTTTATGTTATTGTCTTTCGTGGGTTTTATTGTTGATATATTTATTATAAGTTTCACTTTCTATAGGAAGTCATATTCGTACAAATACATAATAACTGTAGTTTGATAGATGTTAAATGTAAACATTCTGCTATGTTGATTGTATTAATGTGAAAGACGTTCATCAGTTAATTACAACGAAATTATTGCAGGAGTTTTGTTTCATAAATAAATCAAATTTTCCATTCACCTTCAAGGATAAAGCTACATGTATTCGCCGACATTCAGATTTCTTAAAATTCTTCATAGTTTTATGGCAAGTATCACTAATAAAAACGTTTTTTCGCGTAAACTTTATTCTTACTTCCGTACATGTTTCGAGGCTTGCATACCTCTTCGGTGGCTATCCCTTTCCAAAAAATCACATTAATTTAACAAAACCCTACGATAATTCTTTATAAATAAGTGCCTACTTACATGATTTTTGATTACAAATTTAATTACAGATTACTACTTACATTTCTGAAGTGCTTGTGCGTTGTGACTGTCCCTTCCTCACTGGGGAGGTCGTTGGTACCGAGATTCCCGAGTTGATGGTTGACGACGACGGGGGAAGTACCAATAAAGTTTACGTGAAACAGCGTTTTTATTGGTGATCCTTGCCATATAACTATGAAGAACTTATAAAAATATTTGGTCCTGAATAAAAAGAATTCAAATTTCTTGTCCGTAGATCATTCCTGAACATTGCAGAGTACATAAATAAAACAAAAATACTTGGGAATGTAAATAGAGTGAGCTTTTAATATTTTGTTTCCGTTTTGTAGGACTAGGAAGATTATTTCCCCCTTGGAGCTTAATGGGTTGTGAACTACAAGGCCTGAGGCGGACAAAGACCTTCAGAGAACTGACGGCCTTCCCGCTTTGATTCCAAAGGCCATTCATTCAAACAATCTAACCTATCTCTCTTCATTTAGCCATAATTCTTTCAACACTCGTTTTGCCCTTTTATACTCCAATAATACGTTTCGTGCAACCCAGCAGTGGTAACCCTTTTATACTGCAACAGGTTGCCCAGCGATGGTAAAGCTTTTACAGATGATAACAGTAAGTCTTGGAATTCATAAAGGGAGGATAAAAGAAATGGCGAAATTCCACCATAAAATATTTATTAGGAAAGTCGAAAATATTTATTTGGCCTTTCGTCTCCTTAGCGAGGCATCATCAGTGGAGGAGTGGTGGGAGTTGTAGATAAACTTGCTGAGTAAGTAGAACTGTACTGGCTGACTGAGTTTTAAAAATCAATAGAGGGAAGATCTAAACTGCTCAAAAATGAATAGGGATATTGGTAGGTTGGTAGGTTTTGTGGTATTTATGGGGCCTAGCATATTTTTTTTTTTTTAAATTATAAATATCATTAATATTTAATAGAAATTATTGTCTTTTCCCCCCATAAAAAAGTTATTTAATTAAGGTCGATTTAATTAAAATTAATTGGATAAGAAAAAAATAACCAATATCCCTATTCATTTTTGAGGAGTATATATTAAACTTGGGTGGGGTCGTCTTCACAGTCTTTTAGCAGATTTCCCTTGAGAGAAATCTGCTATTGAGTAGTACTCATGACGCAATTTTCAAAATTTTTTTTCAAATGCCCGTCGATCCTACCCAGGAGATGACGAAAATGAAGTCCGTTCAAAACTATATATATATATATATATATATATATATATATATATATATATATTTGACTGTTAACACTCTAGCGGTCAATCGCTAACTCGGTATTTAATCGTTTTATGTAAAAAGAAAGATCAAGTTCGTTAACGGTTGAAATTCGTAATATCTCGGATTATGAGTCGGATCGAAACATTGTATAGCACCGATCTTATTACAAATTAAATTTACTATAAATAATATTATATACATTTATTCTCTATCTTGAATATTAACCGAGATATTTGCATTTTTATCATGTGTGTGTGTGACTATTGCCGGAAGGTTCTCGATTAGTTCGGCGGTTTCCGTAACTGTTTGGGGCTCGTGTAACCTAACCTTTCTCCATTCTTGCCTTCTAACCTTTTACTTTGTGAGATATATGCAAATACGTTCTGTTGATGCCTCCCCCCCCCCATATTCAAGATGGTGTTGTGTTACCGGTATGTAGATTTCTATATTGTAAAACTTCATGTGGGAAATCTGCTTAGTTTACCCAGCCCCTGCGTGAAGGACTTTTTGTATTTACTTGTTGTGATTTTAATGTTGCTACTCCTACAGAACGTTGACTATTAAACACATACTAACTGACTGCACGCAAGTAAAAACGTAGCCATGGTCCACAAATTTATGCGAACTACTAGCCGACGGTAGCCAATTTATACATGCTGTTTTTAAGTATTTTAGAAATAATGGATTATTTGATGAAATATAAAAGCTATTATCTACCATTATGTAAGCACGGTACGTGGAGTTCAAGTTTTGCCTCCTTCCAGTTTAACTATTTATAGTTTTTCATTTAGGTTATTTTTATTTTGTTTTTTTCTTCATGTTGTAAAAATATTAACAATTTATATTTAGTTTTGTCCATTCTACTTATTTTGTAAATTTGTAAAATTTAGCTTTGCAAAAATATATTCTAACATTTTAAAAGATGAATCGCCATTGTCAATGGCATTATAATTTTGTGATTTTAGTTTGAGTTTGGTTTTAGACTCTTTTGCGTTAATCCTGTAAATATTATCACAAGTAGGATCCATTTTGACTTATATTCGTTTTATTATACTGAAGCATTTTAATTTAAAGCAGCTTATAAATTTAAATTTTTTATCTAGTTCCCTAAATTATGTATCCTTAGTGTGATGTAGTTCCACGTTTTTTATATAAATTGTTTGTTTGTTGGCCGTACACTGATGATGGAGGGATAGCATTGAAAACGCCATGTCGATTTTAAATATATTGTTTGTAAAAGGAAGGTTTATTTTAGCATATTTTCCCTGAAGGGAAATCAGCTATTGAGGTCGCGATTTCTGACAAATTTCCTCAAATGTCCATCGATCAAACCTAGGAGATGACGAAAATGAGGTCCGTTCAAAATTATATTTATATTTGTTTGTTAACGCTCCAGGGGTCGCAATTTTTGTTTGATCTTTACCAAACTCGATGTTTAATCGTTTTATGAAAAACTGAAGATCAAATTCGTTAACGGGTGAAATCCAACCAGTAGTCTAAACCACCGCCCCTAGTTTAGAGGAGGAATTTCGAAAAATCTTAATATCTCCGTTATTATGAATCGGGTCGAAATATTGTATAGACCCAATCTTATTGGAAATGCAATGCTCTATACATGTTATTATGTGCGTTTTTTTTCACTTTGTTGATTATTATACGAGATATTTACATTTTTTAGTTATCGGCCTTCAGTAAACCCATACTCCTACTCATGTCATATTAATAATAAGCTGTTAAATTATGAAGCACATTATTTGGAGCCTAAATTCTAAATATGGTTCTCATTGAACTTTTACTTTTTTAGGTAAATGCAAATACGTGTCGCAAGTGAGAAATCTGCTTAGTTAAAGCAGCCCCTGCGTGACGGACTTTAATTTCGTCATTTCCTAAGAAATATTGGTAGACTATTGAAGAATGTTTTTATATATTACGTCATGTGTACAACCCGCTATAGCTGCTAAAGGAATACTCTGCTAAAGCGTATTACTCAACTCGAATAACATTCGACTAGTTCTATTTATATTGAAAAGAGAGTATTTCCGATTTGATTTCTTTGACTAATAAAAAGTTGTCGCTTCCTCCATAATCTGACTAGAAGCTGGAATTGAACTTCTGATAGCCTTTAGCTTTTTCCATAGCCCTCTCTCTACCTTCTCTTTTATAGTCACCCTTTCTTTTATATCTGTCTCCTTATGACTTTCTTTTATTGGAAATTAAATTGAATTTCTCTTTTCTTATTTCTTTATTCGGTAGTATTTACAGATTCCAAAGCCGTTTGTATTTCGAAATAGTTATTGCTGTCAATTACAGATTTCTGAATTGTTCTCCATAACGGTTTTAACCTATTATTTTTTTGCAAGACCTTCCAATATGTGATAATAACGACGAGGGAGAACTACTTTTTGAGTAAATGAATTCGGCTTCCTCTGGCCTGCATGACTCAAACATTAACTGAATCTTTGTTAAACTAAGTAGTTTAGAAAAAGTGTGCTGCTAACTTGTTTTAGTGTTTCCTGGATATTGCTTGGATTTCTTCCTTCTTCAACATTCTCTTTTATTTTTGGAATTATTCTAAGTTGTTAAGATCAAAATGTATTTTATTAATAATTATCGTGTTTCAATTACAGTTCATTTCAAATTATTTAATTTGAAAGCCAGATGCGATATCTCCGCTCGAGTGGATGGAACCGAAAATTGTCAAAACATAATTTGTAGTTGTTTTTTTTTCATTATAAAGAAAATACAACTTTGTTGTACCTTAATATGTAAGGGGTTTATTTTTGCCTTCCTTTAATCTCCGCCTTCTCAAAAGGCTAACCCATCGCTCAAAAGCGGTTACGTTACCTACCACAATCCTAAATGTAAAATGTCAACAATCTATGCCTATTAGTTTTTGAGTTATATGAAATACGTACGTCACGCTGAAACTATTCCAAATGGGTTCAGGGAATAGCAAAACGGATAATTATATTATATTATTATTATTATTATTCTTACAGCAATCGCATTTCGCGACTGGGGCTACTGATCAGTTAATTGTTTGTCATCAGTTTATCATATTTACGGAGGTTTGCTCATTTCAGACAATATTTTCAGTATTGTTCTGCATTATAATTTTTTGAAAAGTTATTGTGTTTCAAGAAGTGTAAGGTATGTCTGTGTGAGTCCTTAGATAGCAGTCAGTTAGTATATGTTTTATAGTTATAGTAAGTCTACAATTACGGTGTTGGCAGTAGTGTTCGTCTTCTCCAGTAAGTAAGTAAGTGTGAGTCAGTCGTGAATGGCCAATTCTTAACCTCGTTAAAACTACTTCTCTTCTAAATAGCCTTTTCGAGGAAGGCCATTCACGAAGAATATCTCTCAATTCAAGAAGTTTGTTGTCAGTTGTGGGCCACAACTTGTGGCAAACCAAGATTTCTGCCATGAGTTGAGTATCGTATATTTTGCTTGGGCTTGAATATCTTGGTGTGTATAATATGTGTTGTCATAAGTTCCTTTTTTGAGTAGCTGATTTGGCGAGTTGGTCTACTTGTGTGCTTTGTCTAATGTTTGTATGTCCGGGTAACCAGTACATAGTAATTCTTTTGATTGACGTCTGGATTTTTCAGTCTTTTGTTTTTTTTTCAAACGAATTATTAGCGGTGGGAACGCCTGAAAGTTTACTCGGCGATATATTTGTCCGTTTCGAGTCAATAAATGCATCTCTTCCATAATTTTAGTTTTAAATTTTAATAGTTTGGATCTAATCGTTGTCGACTAACATATGTTTGAGAACGTTTCAAAACAATCCTATTATGAAAAATTGAAATTAATGTATACTTTATTCCATGCTGAAAAACAACTTGTGTTCCCTTTATCGACTCTTATACACATAGAGAGAGCTAGAGTCTTGGTTGTTGTGAGTCCGTGACGAAGGGGTTAAGCAAGCGATTTAGGAAGCAGATGTGGCTTAGGAATCGATTCGGATGTGTGTAGGACCGGTTTTTGTAATGTGCGGCACGAGAGCAGAGGGGAGGAGAGTACGTGACAGCAGGGGTGGGAGGCCTCCCTGGGGGCGGTGAAAGATTATAGTCTATGGAGAAAGTATTCAACTCATTATATTAAAATAGGGAGAAATGGGAAATTTCTAATTTGGAACTGGGAGACAATCGGCCGTTCTCACTCAGGGTTTATCCTGAAAAATAAACCCACAACAAACAAGGTGTTTATGCATTTTAAGATTCAAGCTGATTAGAAGTCACCTAATTGGAATCTAGGTAGACCTACACAAAAAAAATAAAATAAACTAAGCAGATTTCCCAAGTGATGGTATACCACAGTGTTGACATCATCTCGCCACATATTTGCAATGAATGCCAGAAAGTACGAATTACTTGCTTAATCGGATTAATCAGAAACACTTTTTTGTGGCTCCTCAAAATTTATTTTTTACAATGCTTACAGCTTTTGGGGTTTAAATTCCCATCTTCAGAGGTAAAAACAATAAAGCACCACTATAGTTATAGTGGAAACGTAGCCAACAATTTTTTCATCCTACATACATTAGAAGTCACTTCTACCTGCCAGAATACCAACTCAGAATAAAGCACCACAATTAAGGAGTCTAAAAACTATTTTTTTTAAAAATGTACATAATTGGTCATTTAACAATACCGTCAATAAAACTATAAAATTTATAACAATAACACTTGTATTTAAGAACATCGTCATAATTAAAATATAATAAAAATTAATGTCTTATTATGACATTATGACTTAATGTCTTATGCCAACAAAATACCGTCACTTCCTTATTATTCGCGTTACGAATAAATGCATAGAGGAACATTTGTATAGAATCAATATTTTGACAATATTGATTCTATATCAATTTTCAATCCGATCTATAATAACGAAGATATTTTTAATTTTCGAATCCCCCATTCCTGGTCCGATTTCTACCATTAACAAATATGATCTTAAGTGATGACTGAAACGGTTAAATATCGAGTATAGTATAGATCAGGACTTCTTAAACTATGGGTCACGACCCCATTTGGGGTCGCGTAGCAAAATTCTGGGGTCGCGAGAGATAAAAATACAATTTATGTTTTATCTTCAGTTACAACTTATTCGTCGATTCGACGAATATGTTTTATCTACAGTTACAACCTATTCGTCGATTCGACGATGCTTCTTTTACAAAGAGAAGGTTATCTTTCCTTTGGAAGGACGAGGCGATTTTCTACTTCCGGATGTATGTAGGCTATAAAAAACAGGCACATCCCTCTCATTAAATTTTTAACTTATACTTTAATTTAATACTTACCACGCAACTACTTGAATATATTCGAGAGAATTAAGACGGTCAGAATCCTCCTTTATTTTTGAAACTATAATAAATACAATTCTATAATTTTTTGTCCAATTTTTAATTTTAGATTTTTGTATGTTTCAAAACGAATTCTAAACTTACATATTTTCATTTGTATATGTATATTGTTACCTAATAAATAAATCATCAAAAAATATTAATTTATTTTTCTTTTATATTTGTATGGGGTCGTCAAGAAACTCGCAATCATAAATGGGGTCGTAAATTACAAAAGTTTAAGAAGCCCTGGTATAGATGAAAAAGACATTGTCCTAAACTAGAACGTAAAACGTAAAATTCATAACGTCATATCACAGTGAATTTGCATGTATCTCGCATAATAAAGGTCTCATGAAACCAATATTTGGTATTTAAGATTAGAATAAAGAGATTCATGTTATAACAGCTTATTTTTACGAGACTTGAGTAGGATTGTGGGTTTACTGAAGGCTGAAAAGGCTGAGAAAATATGTATAGGACAACATTTATTTATTTAAGATTAAATGAAATTTTTCGAAATTCGCGTCATGAGTACAACCTCGATAGCTGATATCTCATAAGGGAAATCTTCTAAAATCATACTATTCTAAATGATGTTAAATGATTCCATGAAATAAATTAGTTTGGTGAGGAAACAAGGTGATGTTATTGGACATCGTGTAATATTTATCATCTTCTAGCCATTCGGTATATTTCCATCCTTTTACAGGTACATAACAAGTTGTAATCCAAACGTGTTTAGTTAAACACAGATTTTTCTCCAATCCACTCTCAAGCTTCCAGTCCCCAAACTTGTGATAATTTTGTAATGTTAACCCCAAGCTACTATAGCTTCTCATAACATTTATAATCTGTAGACTTTGTTTTCTTAATCATTAAGAAGTCTATATACAACAGTTGTCTGCTCTGCTGTGAGACAGACGAGCAAATTGGTGACTCACTGTCTCATTAACGGCCTAGCCTACCATTCACTTGGAATGTAAATAATAGTTTCAATTGTGCTATAAAGTTTTCTTTAGGGCAATATATTTCTTATTTTATATAAAATATTTAAAAGAAAAGGAATAAAAGGAAAAGAAGGGAGCTGATACAAAAGTTAAAAAAGAAATGGAACATATTGAATAGAATAGAATAGAAAAAAACCCACATAATGTCTATGATTTCAATACATTAACCTATGTATCTCATTTTTGTATAATTATATTTATTTTGTGTCTGTCATTTTGCAGTTATGTTTGGTCTACTAGTAATAGTGTTAATTTTTTTTTTATTGAGGAGCGTTCACTGCGAGGCGATATTGCTCATAAAAAAACAATAAATATAAACAAAATACAAAAATGAACATAGTAGCAAGAAAAAATTAAGCAATAGAATTAGAACAGAACAAACTAAGAACGTAACTAAATAACAAAACGCAACTGAATAACAGAACGCAACAAAATACCATACGCAACCAAAGAGACAAAACAACACGAATCAACAAATAAAAAAAAATAAACAAAAGATTTATTTATGGCTAGAAAAGGTTGGTAATCTATAGATAACCCGTCAAAATTATCCACAGTAGCAAAAAGTGGACGTTAATAAATAATTAATTTTCTTGTTTCTTATGTATATATATTTATGTATGTATATATATATATATATATATATATATATATATATGTTTATGAATTAATTAACTATTATTTTTCCTCTGGAAAGTAGTATCTACAAGTTACAGCTGGTAATGGATTCCATGAAGTTGGAAACCCGATTTTCATGAGAACGAACAAGGGAATAAGAGTGTCCGAAGGACTTGCAGTGGCTTCCCATTGTCTTCTGTATCAGACAAACCAGGAATAAAGGCACCGTGAGGAAAATTCCATCCACACCAATCAAGGAATGGAAGAAATCCCACTTAGATCCTGTTGTTAGATGCTAGGAAGGTGGGCAGGTAGGGTGTAATTTGAGAAATGGCGATTTACAAAAGTAGTTGATGGTTCTAAACCTCCGCCATTACAATACAGTTGGTTTAGAGTTTCAAGGTTTCAACAAAATTTGTTTTGGAGAAATTGTTGTGACTGAAAGTTTTAGTCACGAATGGAATTAATAACATTTCTATCTTTTGATATCATTTAATGAGGTTATATTCTGATATGATTTTATGGAAAAAGAAGGGTTCACTTTAAAACTTTCTTTTTAATAGTTCCATTTTATAACACAACACTAAACAACATTCTTTTTTTTGAACAGTTGACCTAACTACTAACAAACAGCTGTTAGTAAATCAAACAGCTGATGATAATTCATTCATTAAAATAATACTAAATCTTCAATATATTCGACTCACTGGGGATGTACTGAAAATGTTTTTCGTCAGAATTGGTTATATTTCTTTTACTTTTTCTAGCTGGTACTAGTATTATTAAATAATTATGAAGAAATAGAAATTTGCTTAGTCATGTATATGAATGCGTAGGTATTTATTTTCTTAGTAATCCTCGAGTCGTGGGTCGATTCCTGCGTGGGCATGGGAATTTATTTAGTGATGAACTCAATAAATAATTTTCTTAGTTTCACCAATGCTAGATGAGTGACGTAACCTGTAGATTGCCGGTCCCAGTTATTAGTAATAGAATAATGTGGATGTTTAATATAATGTTTAATTTCCAATTAAATGTAAAATAACAGATGCGAGATCTTACCAGCATTGAAAAGCGACTTTTTCACTTGATGTGTAAACTAATCATATTTCCTGCGTGCTGCAATGCCCCGAAGAAGACGTCATACTTTGTTCAATACACCATTTCTATCTTAGATAGTACCATATATAAAAAATGCTGGAAACGTGAGCTTCAAATTGAATTCTTATTTATTTGAGGCCTAAAGAGAAAGTCGGGAGATTAGGTGTAGCAGTTAAGTGAATGCTGAAATAACTCCGTACTTCTGTGAGTTAAAGCAAAAGTCTGTCACTCAGACGTGGCCGTAAACTGAGCAGGTTTCCCATTTGTTGATGACATTCTATTTTCTATTCTCCTGTAGTAATAAGCCTACGGAGTAGATATATAGATAGATAGGTAGATATTTATTTGTTAAAGATAAATCTTGTACAAATAATAACAATACAGACATATTTTGTTTCATTTTGAGCCTGGCAAATCCATAACAAAGCTTTTACAATAAACAGTGGCATAGATTTCATGAAGTGAGTTTAATATATTTTTTAATTTTAATATATATAATTTCAATAATTATAATCTAACTAATTCTAACAGTAAAATTACTTAACACTGTTCAATAATATCTCTATCATGGCATTTAACAGCTAAAATAACAAGTTCTATACGAATGTTCGCTTTGAAAATGTGCACAATAGAATAAATAACAAATACACTCAACAAAAAGTAATATATTAACAAATTATTCATGAGATGAGTTTACTCATTTACATTAAGGGAGTCAAACGTTTTCAGAACTGCTATAATGAACGTATAAAGCCTATTCAATTTATTGACATCGTTAATATTTAAAATATTTTGTATTGACTGATGATCAGAGGATGTTAAGATGGATGGATTTAAAATATTCTGTCTGTTTTCTTTGAGTGCTGAACAGTGTAGGAGAAGGTGGTATAGGCTATTGTCATTGATATACTGCTTGCAAAATGGCCAGTGATGGTTTGCATTGAGAAATAGAGGTTTTCTTCTTTGGTATAGTTTAATGTGCTCAGGGTTTCCAACCATTAATCTGCTGATGCATCTTAGTTTTTTAAAGGAATCTTGAATGTTAGGTAGGTTTCAGGGTGCAAATTATTAAAACTGCATATTGCTCTATAAATGGGATTCCAATTTGAGTTTAAAGCTCTATTGATGGCCGTTGAGAGGTTATGGTTGAGGGTCTTTTCAAGGATGTCATCTTTATACTTCGAGATACTGTTAAGGTGAAAAGTGTTGAACTCCTCGGTACATCCGTACTGACTGGCTATCATATTGACTTGCGAGACCCAATTATATTCCGTGTCAGGACTCTCTGCATCAAGCAGTCTTAGCTTGAAGCCTACGGTACATAATTAAATTTGCAACATGATTTGTTACACAACACATCCAATCCAACTATGTATTAAATATTTTGATTTTTTTTTATTTGCCTCCCCCCCCCTCCTAAGCCCCCACCTGGTTCAACTTCCGGAAGGAAAATTTGGTTGCAAGTTTAGAAAAACCGTTGTAGATTGGTTTAGGTCATATTTTTTTATTCACCTCATAATAATAGAGATTAGTTGTACAGTTTACCTATTTTAAAACCCTACTCCTGGTCCGATTTTGGGTAGAATTTTATCTTTTAATCGTTTAAATCTCAACTTTGTTATTAATCGAAGAAAAATCGTGCACACTTGGATGTTGTCAGACAAATATATACTTATAAATTTAAAGGATAGCTGGACATTTGAAGAAATTAATTTAAAATCGAAGGCTCCGTTCGTATTTTCTTTAATGAAGGAAATGTGCTGGCGCTGTCTCACGTTGCCACATTAGCATGATGTGCGTTGGATCAAAAAACTATTTAAAACCAACCTTATTGGACATTTAAACTTAAATAAATATTGTTATATGCTTTTCTTGTCTATCTTGTACATTAACCGATATTTAGCATTTTTTAGCCTTAATCCTTTAGTAAAACCTCACTCCTACTTTTCAGCTTAAATAAGCTGTTATATCTTTATCCCCTTTATTCAATGATTAAATACCAAAAATATATATTTTTCGTTGAACATTTACTGTGTGAGATATGTGCACACAGTTTCGGCTTACCTCCATCATTTAAGATTTAACGTTCGAAACTTTTTTTTTTATTTGTTTAATCAATGCAACACTACAGAATATATGGAGAGATGAGATCACTAATATGCCACACCAGCACGTGGGAAATCTGCTAAGTTTACGCCGTGCTGAAGACTTTTAACTAGTTTACATAAATTCACGAAATTGGTGGTGGATTTCTACGTTGAAATTCCTGCTAGCTATTGTCATCGTCCCAAAATTCCCCTTACCCTCTAATTTTGGAAAAATGTTGGTCTACCGCTGACGTTATCACCCACTTGAGAATGATGTCACCCCCTCACCCTTCTGCCTCACTCCACACACCTAGCCGACAATTATGTCTCTTGTGAAATGTGATTTTTTTTTGCTTTTCTGCTTTAGAGAATAGAACAATATAATTACAGGCAGTTGTGCAAATTTTATTTTGATCACGTTTCCTCATGACGAGATTTCGAACAATGATTTCAAATGTCCATCTACCCAGGAGATGAAGAATATGAAGTCCCTTTAAACGATTAAATATCGAGTTTGGTAACGATCGAACAAAAATTGCTGCCGCTTGAGCGCTAACAGACAATATATATATATATATATATATATATATATATATATATATATATATATAAAAGAGGAAGATTTACGAACCTTGCTGTGGGTACGTCAAGGAAAAATGGAGCGTCAATGGTCTGCTGATAAGTGCAAGAGGTGCAATATCCCAAAGGACAGCCGAAACTCTAAAAGAACTGGGATTATCCACGAACGACCTCCAGAATTTATCTACAGTCATTATAAAGCATTCGGCGAGAATTATAAATTATCATTTATATAAATAAAGGCACGATGCAAAGCTGCACTCCTTTCCACATGGGCCATCAAAGTTTAATACAAATTTCCTGTTTTAAAAAATAATTTAAAAAAAAAAGATCTTTTTTTTCAACATTACCCAGTATAAATAAAATGAATATGTTATATTTATATATATACGTATTTCAGTAATTATTTTTATTTATTTATTATGAAGAATACTTCTATCTATCTGTTCACCCTTGAGTGGTTTGTTTACAATTCAGAAGTTTTCCTTTGGGAGGTTATTAAAATTGACTGAATGATTTCTCATTACCGTATGTATATATTCTAATACTATTCACGGTGGTGTTATAGATTTATCTATTTTAAATCTTCACGTGGTAAATCTACTTAGTTTACGCAGCCCCTGAATGACGTTTTTTTTTATTTTTTTAAGATTCTTCATTTTGATAAATTCAACCTTCGCTTCTAGTGCTGCGAAATACGAGTATTGCTTCCACTTTCTCTCGGGCTTGCCGCTCCAGATCCTTGCCTCATCGCTTTGGACAATTTCTATTATACTCCAATCATCTTAGGGAATTTTCTTCACCGTTGTGACAGGTGCTCTTGAAACCGAATCGCATTAGCGGATTACCCTTAAGGGAGATCAGCTACTGAGGTCGTATTCATGACAAGATTTTCAAAAATTTTCTTCAAATGGCCATTGATCCTACCCAGGAGATAACGCAAATGATGTCCGTTCAAAACTTTGTGTGTATGTGTATGTATATGTTATTTGTCTGTTAACGCTATTATCCCAAACATAATTTATTTATACATATTTAAACACACTCACGCATCACATACATGTAATCACATACATACGCTCTAACGGTCGTAATTTCTGTTTCTTCTACTCGATATTTAAACGTTTTATGTAAAATGAAAGATCATGTTCATTAATGGCTGAAATCGGGCGTGTAAGAAAGTCTCGACAATCCTTAATATCTCCGTTATTATGCGTCGGATCAAAAAATAGTATAGAACCAATCGTATTGTAAATGCAATGTTCTATAAATGTTGTACTGTGTATTTTCTCACTATCTTGATTATTAAGCGAGGTAATTGCATTTTTTTAGTTTTCAGCCTTCAGTAAACCCCCACTCCTACTCAAGATATATTAACAATAAGCTGTTATATTATGAAGCACATTATTTGAAGACTAAATACGAAATATTGTTCTCATTGAAGTTTTATATTTTGAGGTAAATGCAAATACGTGACGCACATGGGAAATCTGCGTAGGTAACGGAACCTCTACGTGAGGACTTGTTTAAGGTGGGTTTCTGGCTGGTGGAAATGAATTATATTGCAGGTTGAGTTGAAATAAGTAAATTTTGCTAGTGTTGTTGTGGAAATGTGGCCTTTTTATTCCGCGTGCAAATCATATTTGAAGAAGATCGGACGGACCAGCGTAGAGAATTTAGGAAAGTGGTGACGAAGATGGAACGGAAAGCGGGAGAGTCGGACGAATGATACATTGCACACTAGATATAGGAAGCACTCACATCGATGGAACCATGGCTTGGCTAAATCAATTTGGGGCAACCTTCCAATGGTAATGGCCTAAGTGATTCGACATGGGAATTGAATTCGATTTAGTGTACGGAACAATAACAGGAGTATATGTCTAATTACACTAACTTAGTTCAATGAAGTCCGTCACGCAGGGGCTGCGTAAACTAAGCAGATTTCCCACGTGCTGTTATTACACAATGCTGACCTCTTCTCGCCTTATAATTTCTATTTCTAAGTAGAAATCCGATGATTAGACGTGAGAGTCTATTGAAGGCTAATAATAATATATTATAACTTGCTTAATATTTGAGCTACAAAAAATGGATACATCAAAGTTTAACAAGATTGGTTCTTCGGCATTTTTGGCCTTACTCATAATAACGGAAATATTATTAATCTTCGAATTCCCTCTTATCCCCCGGGTAATTATGCAGTATGGTTGAGATGAAATAAACATTTGAGAGTTAGGACTGTAATATCTTAATTGATGGCGTCATAACATAACGTATTTTTTATAACTTCTCAAATAGTAAATGTATTATGAAATTAATATTTGGTTGTTAAAACTACGAATAGAATAGTTAATTATTAAACAGCTTATTGTTACTAAGAACATGAGATTTACTGATGACTGAAAACTTAATATTGCAAATATCTAAGTTAATATTCAAGATGAAAAATAGAAGTGTATGTAACAAAATTTATAGGAAACTATTATAAATTTGGTTGTATATCATTTTTCGATTCAACGTCAAGTAAAGGAGAAATTGTGAACTTTAGAAATTCTCTTCCACCCCCCCCCCTCACTGGTCCGATTTCAGCAATTGACGAAGTTGATCTTTAATTTCGCGTTCAAATATCGAGTTTGATAACAGTTCAACAAAAATTCAGAGTTCATGTATGTGATTACGAGCGCGCGTAAGTGTTTAAATATGTATAATTAAATTATGTTTGGGGGCTCAGATAAGCTGTGTGAGTTAAGGTCCGTTCACTCGCGGAACCGTTGGTCTTCATCTCATATAGTAATCCTAGAGTGGCGAGTTCGATTCCTGCCTGGGCAATAGAAATTAATTTAGTGACAGACTCATTAAATAAATTCCTTACTCCCACCTTGGCTAGAAAAGGGCGGTTCCCTATAGATAACTCGTCCCAGTTAGCCGAAGTAGCATTAAGTGGACGTAAATAAATAAATAAAAATAAAAAAAAAATATGTTTGGGATATTATAAATTTATGGTTATTATTTGTAGAAAAGGAATAGCATATAGCCCACGAAACATGTGGCCTAATAATGTCTGCGTGGGGGGAGGGTAGAATTTGTTTGTAATATTTTAAAATTTAATATTTGTTAATTAAATGGATATCCAAAAAGAGGAATATATTTTGAAATATTAAACTGAATTCAGAGTGAATGAGTTTTCCACAAATCGAAGTTCATGGTATTAAATATTGTTACGTATTTATTACAAAACCAGTAATAAACGTTGTTAATAAGAGTTCTTTTGGATTGCATAATTAAACACAAACAAGTTTCACAGTTTTTCACTGCACGATTGATTTCACAATGCACAATACTCTTGGTTAATTATTACTACTCACAGTATTACACTGATAGCGTCACTGTTCTTCAGATTACACAGTCCAATAATTTACTCACGGTCACTGAAATTCACAAAAAGACGGCACTCCACTGTCCTTTACTTCGCGGCACTCCTTTACTTCGTGGCACTGCACTGTCTTAAACACGGCACTTAACTGTTACTTACAGTCACGGCACAACACTGTTCTTCGCGGCACCACACTTTACCGCACTGCACTAAGTCGCACTGTAGCGCTGAACATCCCTCGAAGACCGTCGAGCGTCAACTGAACTGAGGTTTTTTTTTTTTTTGTTTTTTTTTTTTTTTTTTTTTTTTTTTTTTTTTGTGTTTTTCTGAACTGAGGTACTGGAAGAGTCTCTTATAAAAGCCTGGAGAAGGGACTAGGCAGGAAGGTCTAGACTAGAAGTTCCAGAACTTCCTGGAAGGCCCTAATTAGATTCTGCCGGCGGCCCTATTTAGATCGGCCCTAATTAGATCAAACGCACGGCTCCCTCTCCTTCAGGAAATCTACCACGTATTAATTTTTCGCAACAATATGACAATTAAATTATTGTAACCGTCCAGCTATCCGGATTACATTTCATTAGCAGAGATAATAACAATCATTTTTATGGATAACTTCCAACTTTAATTTAAGAGCAGTATGTATATGAGATTGGATATTGCAAAGAGATTGATGAATAGTGGAAGACTTTGTGTTATCAGAGCCTCTAATACTGGAAAGCCACAGAGTCATCTGATAACCTGATTGCATTCATAACTTCTCTCTCTCTGCTCGTTTCTCTCTGTTTTGGCCGTGAATGGAATATTTCAGATCTATTCATTGTTTTTGTTGATTTTACTTAAAATTCTTTCTGACTAAATTAAAATACTTAATTTAATACCCTTTTTTTTCACAAACTTCAACTAGAAACAAAAATTTGATGAGGGGGAAAATTGATAATAACTACAAAATTTAGTTCCCTACTCTGAGTTGGAAAGTCAATTTGACTTGCACATATGCATTCTTTATTATATGTCTTTATTGGAAGAACGCTTCAATTATTTCATGCTTCTATGCCGCCTCTTCGGAGTTAATATTGAAATATCCTAATACCTGGAGAATGTAGTTAATTTTAAAACAGACTGATTGGATTTAACTACCTATTACGCCGAAGTTTTAAATAAATTAATATGAATCTGGCAAATAAAGGTAAATATAGTTTGGGGGTGACATTTATTTATTATTCTGAAGTGATTTAATTGTTTTGGTTGTGAAAATTTTAAATACCTATTAACCTTTTAATTCTCAATTTTTTTATTTATAATTGATGAATATAATCTATGATTTTATTTTATATATATGTATAAACACAACAAATTAAGCTGTCCCCTTTTTTTTGGGTGCCTATCAAGGTCAGCCCCTTATCTGCTTTATTTAAGGTAATTATTTCGATTTTAGTTAATATTTTATAAATATCCTTTCTGTTGGCGATGTTGCTAAAGGAACAGCTAGTGTTAAACTTTATTATAGTACTAGCTCAGTTACCCGGCTTCGCCCGGGAATTGATTTGAGGCTGAATGGTGATTGTATTTTTTTGGCAAGGCTTTACTTTGCACAATATTTTGATATTTACCCGTCCCAGTGTTTAGGGTTAATATCCGTTGTTGGCATTTGTTAATAATAAAATTAATTTTTTATGTAAGTCTTCACTGTCATTCAAATTGTCATATTTCCCACCCCTGTGCATTATGCATTGATTTCAGTTATTAAGGACAAAATATTTTACATAGATTTGAATTAATTTTTTTCAGGTGATGTACCTGATAGTTCTAATTTGAATTATTTGTTGAGCATTTCATTATTTATACTCAAATTACTTGCTCCACACATTGTTCCTGGAGAAATTTATAAAACAAAAGTTAATCTAAATAACAAAGTAAACAACTTTTGTTATATGCATGTTTGTCGAAAAACAAATAGACAATGAAATATCGCGAATGTTTATTTCAGGCCTCCCTTATAACCCCCACTCCCGTTCGAACCTAAACATTTTAATATAGCTTATAATCATGGAAGAATTAATGCTAATTGACATACCGAGTTTTTTCAAGTTCGGTTCAATCGTTAACGCCCAATAAAATAGTTGACTCCCGATTTAGTTTATAATGTATATCTCGTTTATACATTGTTAAAAGACAAAAATGAATATTACAAAAGTTACTCTAAATAACAAAATAAACAAATTTTGTTATGTTCACATTTGAAGAAAAAACAATAGGAAACGAAATATCGCTATTTTTAATTTCAGGTCTCCCTTACAACCCCCACTCCTGTTCGTCTCAGAGGATATTAATATAGCCTAAAGTCTAAGTTGGGTTAGTAGTAATATACATACCAAGTTTCATTAAATTCGGTTCAGCCGTTTATGCGTGAAAAAGTAACAAACAAACAAACAAATAAACAAACAAACTTTGCTTTAAAATATGACTGCATTGGGTGCTGATGCCTATTTCTTTTTCTAAATATACTTCTGCTTGTTGTTTTACTTATTTTCGAATCTTGCTGTTGGATCAATAATTATACTGTCTTCTTTTCTTGAAATGGCAACATTATCGGCTCTGCTAATGGACCCATCTGATGAAGTACAACCTACTTCCTCATAAATTTTCCATTATGGGTGGTACCTTCTCAAAAGTTGTGCAATGTCTGAACGTACCTTACATATATAATATACATATGTGATTACAGTTAATTATGGTATAGAAATTATGAGGGTTATAGAACCTACCGTTTTAAAGATTAGTCATTGTTGACAATTACCACTTGGTTTAAGGCTGATTATTATATGAGCTATTATATTCTCCTTTGGTGTTATGGTTATATTGACTTGGAGCAATAATTTTAAAGGTTCGTTCTCTTATTATCTTTGAAAATTATGGATTTCCTTAATAGATGAGAAATAAAAATTTACCCTATATGTTAGCATTGGTCAAAACGTCTGCCAGAGGAAGATGATAATAAAGATTGCTTAGTTGTAGACCTTAAGATCAGTTATTTGTCTGAAATAGACAAATTCGTCTTAGTGAGGATTAGGTGAAATCATAAATTCATGTTTATGGCTGCAAGATTTCTAATCTCGTTCGGATTAACAGAGTTCTAATTAATAAAAAACAGGGTTCAAGATAAGCTTTGTGGAGGATAAGAGAAAGAAGACGAGTGTAGTGAAAGAAGTATTGTAGTGACTGTGCGGAAGTGAAGAGGCCTTCAATAAAAACCTTGGTTTCCTTTCTATTTGTATAACATAATACATCAGCTGTTGATATGGCTGAATCATACCTTTGTCAGTATTATTATTGTGGCTACAGTGTTAGTTCAGCCATCCCTGTTATTTTTGTATACATGCCCAAAACATTGTTAACAGTTTGTTCCAGTAGCTCTTCTAGTAGTATTTGTTCTCTAATTGATAGTCTTCGTATGCAATATCGTTATTTTCCGTTTTCCATCCTTAAAGTGACCATTATTCTTTTTGTAATGCTTGTAATCATTATATAGAATAAATTTATTCCTTAATTATTCGTCAGCCTTTTTATTTATTGTATTTTGACTCTTACATAGTTCTATCTATCTATTCAGCGCTGCGGGGTTGGCTGGTCAGTTAGTTTACAATTCAGACACTTTCCGTTGTAGAGAATATTAATTTGTAAATTGACTGAAAGGTTTCTCATTACCGTTTGTATTTATTCATTTAATTTTCACCGTAGTGTTATAGACGTATCTATTGTAAACATTTGCGTGGAAAATCTGTTAGTTTACGCAGCCCCTAAGTGACGGACATTTTTTAAGCTCCATTTCTCTAATATAAAAAACCTCAAGCAAAAAAAAACCCAGGGGTGGGGGATAGATAAAAATGAACATATTAATAAATTGGAAATTTTGGTTTAATTTGATAAGATAATATATACATGCATACTCTCATACACTACATGCGTGGAGGCACACAGGTTTCCTGGCTGCATAAGCCATATGGCACTTATAAGTATGTTTAAACAGGGAATTTAAAAAAAAATCAGAAAGGCAGTGTTTGTGACTTGAATCTTCATCCATTAAAACGGGAGTCCTTTTTTTTTTTAATAGTTAATTCAAATTCATTTGTTTAGATTAAAAGCTTTTCTTGTAAGTCTCTCCAACTCGAGCCAATATAACTGCAAAATATAATTTCCTAGGAGTAATTGTGGTCACAAAGTTAACACTGAAAGGTATATTAGAAGTAAAGGTCCATGAAATTGCAAACTAAAGACAGATTGTGGTTCAAAATAATGAAATAAAGCAGGTGTGGGCAGCCTTTGACATGTTGTGTGCCAAACATTATTATGCAAATACGTTCGCGAATCGCTTTTAAAAGTTGTGCATTTTAAAGTAGTGTTCACAATTTCTAACAATAGATATCAGACATGAAATTGTACGTCAATGTAATTATAATACAACTTATTAAAATAACAAAATGAAATGAAAAAAAAATAGGTACTATATTAAAATTAAATCGTAAAATTTGGAATTATTACAAACAACGAAACTTAAATAGCAACACCAAAATCAATGACACACTTGAGCTTGTATTTGGGAAACTAATCCATCGATGTTTGGATTAATTCCACTGATACAAAGACGAAATGAATTTTCCAAATTATCATCAGTCAGCCTTGTACGATGTTTTGATTTATTAACTTTCATCATTAAAAAGAACTGTTCGCATTTATAAGTACTGCTAAACGTACAAATCTCTCCTCATCATCCTCATATGGAGTAAGTAGTGTAATATTTTGGTTTGATTGGGTTTTATCAAAATGTCTCGCGGGCATCTTCTTCAAATCTTAGAGCAGGTCGGTTGTTGCCCATATATGAAATAAAGCATAAACTATGCTTGTATTTTCCTTTTTTAGTAGCGGCAGAAATACTTCCTGTCCTATGCCAGACTGAAAACGCAGCGAAAATCATTTATTGGAAATGCCTCTACAATGGTAATTCAACTTAAAACAAGAAAGAATAGAAATGTAGAAAGTTGAATTCAAATTGTTTGTAAATTTGAGCTGTAGTAAAAAATAAAAGTCCGTCCCGCAGGAGCTGCGTAAACTAAGCAGATTTCCCACGTGAAGTTGTACAATAGAGAAATTTCACGAGAGCCGAGCAGTTAATGAAACGGCCGAACTAGCTTTTGGCGGGAAAGTCACTTCCTCCGTTAGCCGCCCAGATTTAATAAAAATGCAAATATCTCGGTTAATATTCAAGATAGAGAATAAATGTATATAACAATATTTATAGTAAATTTAATTTGCAATAAGAATAATTCTGTACAATTTTTCGATCCGACATATAGTAACGGAGATATTTCGAATTTTCGAAAATCCTCCCCTCTAAACCCACCCTCTCACTTGTCCGATTTCAGCCGTTAACGAACTTGATCTTTCTTTTTACATAAGACGAATAAATATCGAGTTTGCTAACGTTCAAACAAAAATTACGACCTCTAGAGCGGTAACAGACAAATATATATATATATATATATATATATATATATATATAGTTTTGAACGGACCTCATTTTCGTCATCTACTAGGTAGGATCGATGGACATTTGAAGAAAAATTTCGAAAATTCCGTCATGAGTACAACCTCAATAGCTGATTTCCCTCAAGGGAAATCTGCTAATAGTTTGATTACTCGCACTAATGCCTGCCTGCAATAATCTGCCTTCATACATCCTTCTAAGGTCTGAGGTATAGACCTGAGACTCACTTCACTCTTCCTAAGACCTTTATTGTTGGTCAGTCTTGCAGATGGTAATGGTATACTGCCTCATGCCACTCTTCTCTTGTGCCTTTCTGTTAGAACATAGGGGCTCACAGCTGCGGGAGTTAACTTCAAACACAATTAATGCTATAATCACTTATTCATGAAAGTAATCGGTATCTCTGAACTTCCTTCCTCAGTCAGGGCTTGTCGAGCAATCAGAACTGTATTTGTGGTACTGTGCATAAATTATTTCTAACTGCCAGACTGCAGGTCTGGACTTTCTTGTGAATAATAATGTAGGATCATTGTTGGCTAGAGAATGTATATGAATAAATTCAGAAAGAGTAATACAATGTTCTAACTGCATACTTGACACACAGTTCTAATCCATTCCAAAAGAAGAGACAGAGAGTAATAATAAAAGGAGTAAAATGGATTTATGTATAATATAAAAGGTTCCAAATGAAAGTACGGGCATTCATGCAAGATTCATGAGACCATTATGAACACACATGTGCTCCTCCTATAAAGTCTTAGCTTGCTCTGTTCTCAGTGGCTCCCTCTTAATTCAGTCCTATAATTAAACTTAGGATAGGGGCAAAGTATTTTCATCTGCTGTTAACTATATAATAATATTGTATGAAAGAAAAATTCGTTATGAAAAGAGTATCCACAGAATATATAAAGCTAGTTAGCTCGTTTTCTCTTCATGGGAGAAGGAATAAATGTCTTCGCAAAATAGGATTAATATCATATTTCTTTTTAGTTTCCCCATTGTGTCCGTTGGTCTGTCATACTTTTATTATCTTTATAAAGGGTTAAGGTAGATATTAAAGGATTTTCCTGGCCATCTGTACTATGTTACGAGAAACCGTTGCCCGTAGTCAATTCAAGGAAATTCTTTTTGTCCCTCTAAAAGGAAATCTAAATGTGGGAGAAAATTAATTGAAAATTTTCGTCTATAACCTACATTCTACTGTTATTCTTAGTATATATCAGCCCTTGAAGTTTTAAATTACAGTTTATGCTCTGTCGTTTTAGACATTTTTTTGTCCCACTCCTTTTATTTCTTATAAATTTCTGAAAATCCTACCACTCAAGTTAATACCTAAAGTATGTTACGCCACAAAAATGTAGTTTTTTTATTATTTTACTGCGCCCTCTTAAAGCTACAATGTATAATCTGGAAGGATTATCTTTAGGCAATCACACAATTCTAGCAAAGGATTTTATTTACTAAGTGGCTAAATAAATTCCTTTTTATTAGACTCTATGCCTTCACTCATATACCCAGCCCCTTTATTCGAAACGTTCAGTCACGCAGGTGGGCAGTAGCATATTTCTCATCGAATCCTCTATTTCCCCCCTTGTAAGAAGCTACAGGACTCGAATTTTAGCTGGGCATGAGTTGAATCTTGATGGAATTGTTTTAAGTAAAAATCGCATGAGAAATTGAATTTCAAACGACGGCTGAAAAACAAATAAAAAATATAAATAAATAACCAATATTCGACTAAAAAAAAAGTTGATAGAATTGAAGAATATTTTAGTTTCGAAGAGTAATAACGGTTTACTTCGGTATTTTTATTTTACCCCTTCTCTAAACCCCCCTCTCCTTCTCCCAAGAATATATGTGACTTGGTATAAAACACTTTGTGCTAAATTGGCTTATTGTTATCTCGAGAAGTTCTCTTCTCACATTATTATTATTATTTATTAACGTCCACCTTTTGCAACTAAGGCTAATTGGGACTGGTTATCTACAGGTTACCACCCTTTTCTAGCCAAGGTGGGATTTAGGATGTTATTTAATGAATTCCGTCACTAAATAATTTTCTTTGCCCAGGCGAGAATCGAACTCGCCACTCTAGTAATACCATGTGAGATAAAGGCCTACGCTTTAACTCACATGGCTAACCTGAGCCCCTTCTCACATTAAGAATAAATAGAAATTTACTGAACGTAGAAAATGCAAAAATTTAAATTTTTGCCCTCAACTCCCCCCCCCCTCAGCTCATATTTTAGCCTTGGAAAACGATCAAATTATTGTCTTTGGTCCAGGAGAATGACAGTAGAGACATAATAAATAAAACGAAATTATAAAAATAAAATAAAATAGACACAAAAACACACATATATATTTACTTATACTACTACTCATTTTTGTCATCACCTAACTAGGATTAAAGGACATTCGAAGAATTTGTTTTTGAACATCACGTCATGAGTACAACCTCAATAGCTGATTTCTGTTGTTGGAAATATGCTAAGCCAGTTTAATAAGAAACATAAACTAAAAATTGATTATGTATTATATATTTCCGGAGTCAAGAACAAATTCTTCACAACCGTTAACAAAGATAAGAGTCTAGTAATTCCCTGAAGGTCCCGCATTCCTTCTTACTTCTTTTAGTACTTGCCCCCATTGAGCCAACATTCTGCGAAAATACTCCAGGATCAAGCTGTATAAAGTTTATATTTCATTCGTGACATTTTTGTGATACCTCTATATGCTTTTATGGAATCAAATGAGGTAAGAATAATTAAAATTTGCAATTGGTATTTTACAACAACCTGTTAAAATTGGTGGAAAGAATAAGACAGTCGTAATAGGCGAATTAATTGAAGTAACTCTGCTAGAATTGAATAATTTCTTAGCTCAAGCAATGAGAAATGTTATTTAAAACATCCCGAATGTTTACATTTTTGAACCGGATTAATTAAACAGAACGCTTTATAATAACTTGCATGAGTTGTATTTATTCTGCTATTTTCCTTATTTACGTGGTGTATATATATTACTGTTTGTGCCTCGTGTTTATTTATAAATGAGTACTTTCTTTTCTATTGAAGAGAAAGGAAGTTGCTTGGCAGAACACCGTTGTTGTTATGCTCTGATCCGTAACGGACACTTTTTGGTTGGGTAGGGATCTTGAAACCTTCATTGTAATTTTTTGTACTACATAGAAACTTTACACTTGCGAGGTGTGCTATATATATACACACACACACACACACACACATATATTTAGTCAAAGGTCCAAAGGGCCAAGCACCAACCAAGCAGGTTTCACACGTACTGCTATGATATTCCCACATATTCTGACTGAAAACTGGAATTTGTGAAAATCCGTCACGCAGGGGCTGCGTAAACTAAGCAGATTTCCCATGTGAAGTTTTACAATAGAGAAATCTGCATACTGGTAATACAGGCCCACCATGAGTAAATACAAACGGTAATAAGAAATCTTTCAGTTAATTTTAATAAATTCCCAACTGAAACGGCTTCTGAATTGTAAAAATAATTTATATTTTAATAACTCAAATTTTAGTAGTACAAGAACTAAAGAAGGGGGGGGGGCGGATGAACAGACCGTATTTGCATAAATCACACAAAGTAACGAAGTTAAGGTAAGGTTAGAAACGACAGGTAAGGTTAGAAGAAGCTTCCACCTGAGCCGTGCAGTTACGAAAACGGCCGAACTAATCCGAACAATACCCGACCGCAGCCTTCATAAAAATGCAAATATCTCGGTTAATATTCAAGATAGAGAATAAATGTATATAACAATATTTATAGGAAATTTAATTTGCAATAAGATTGGTTCTATAAAATGTTTCGATCCGATGCATAATAACGGAGATATTTCGAATTTTTCAAAAATCCCCCATCTAAACCCCCCCCCCTCCCACTGGTCCGATTTCAGCCGTTAACAAACTTGATCTTCCTTTTTACATAAAACGATTAAATACCGAGTTTGGTGACGATTAAACAAAAATTTCGACCGCTAGAGCGTTAACAGATAGTAATGGTAGGCTGGTGATGGTATTTTTTTGGCAAGGCTTCACTTTGCACAAGATTTTGACATTTACCCGTCCCAGTGTTTAGGGTTAATACCCGTTGATGGCATTTGTTAATAATAAAATCTCTCTGTTATCGCTATAGCGGTCGCAATTTTTGTTTGATCGTTACCAAACTCGATATTTAGTTGTTTTATGTAAAAAGAAAGATCAAGTTCGTTAACGGCTGAAATCGGACCAGTGGGAGGGGGGGTTTAGAGCGGAGGATTTTCGAAAATTTGAAATATCTCCGTTACTATACGTTGGATCGAAAAAGATTACAGAATCAATCCTATTACAAATTACATTTACTATAAATATTGTTCTGTACATTTATTCTGTATCTTGAATATTAACTGAGATATTTGCATTTGTATTCTGCGGCAGCAGTCTATGTTCTGAGCTCTGACGGCCGTTTTGGTAACTATTCGTCCCTCGTGAATAGGTTTAGAGGTTTTTTACTACTACAGTTGTTATTAGGCAGATTTCTCTATTGTAAAACTTCACGTGGGAAATCTGCTTAGTTTACGCAGCCCCTGCGTGACGGACTTTTCGTCATCTCCTGGGTAGGATCGATGGACATTTGGAGGAATTTTTCTAAAATCGCGTCATGAGTACGACCTCAAAAGCTGATTTCCCTTAAGGGAAATCTGCTAATACCTCGCTGAGTACTTGAGTTACGAAAAACATGCATAGAACAACAATTCAATTATAGACCATCGACAATGTAACAAGATTGGTACTATAACATTTTACTCTCCGACTCCATAGTAACGGAGGTATTTCGAATGTTGGATTCCCTATCCCTTTAAAGCCCCACCATTCCAGGTCCGATTTCTGCCAAGACCAAATATGAGTGTTGACTGAAATGGTTAAATGTCAAGTATGGTGTAGATCAAGTAAACACTTTCAAAGGAGGAACATAAAATCACAATTGATGACGTATTCGCACATCGAATTACTGGATCCTGAAAACTAGAAAATTCAAATATCTCAATTAGTACTGAAGATAGAGATAATGTGTATATCACCATTAATAGGCAATTATATTTATAATACATTTTTTTATTTTACGACGTATAATAACGGAGATAATTTGAATTTCGGAAATTCTTCCCCTCTACCTCGCCCCCCCTTCCCCCTGCCGATTTCAGCCGTTAACGAACATGGTCTCTTTTGCATGATACAGTTATATCGAGTTTGGCAACGATAAAACGACTATACTGGTAACAGACAAATATATATAAAATTTTGAACGGACCTCATTTTCGTCATCTCCTAGGCATGATCGATGGACATTTTTATAAAATCACATCATGAGTATAATCTCGATAGCTAATTTCTCTTAAGGGAAAACCAAAATTTTCGCGAATTCAATACTTTCTTTATTCGGTTCAAGAAAGTAAAATTGAAGAATATTGTTGGCCATGTGGAAAATCTGCTTAGTTTACTCAAAGCCTGTTTACTAACGATCTTTTTTTTTATAATAAAAATAAATTGTATTCAATTAAATGATCAAAAATATTCTGTTAAGATAATATATAAGATCTATTAAGGAATGTTTGTACGTTAGGTTTTGGACTAGATCCAGGTGAAGTATAAACAGAACCTCTCCCAAGGGCCTCCTATATTGGCACTGAGTTCAGTAACATTGTTTATGTTATTATAGGCCTTGGTCTTTTTATATAGGCTGACTCCTCAATGGGATATACTATGAGAAATTATATGATGTCATGCTTTTTCTGGATTGTTTAAAGATAAGACTGTTTTGTCGTTAGCTTTCTCTAATTAATGAAATTGTGTTATGCTTTGTTTCATTTGGTATCAGGAAATATTACTTCGAGTAGTTCCATTAATATATACATAAAATTATGAATTTTGTTACCTACCTCCCTGTGATTGATGTAATGTGCAAAAAATGTCCTTGAGCAAGAAAAGAAGTAGATCTTAAAAGAACTACTTCGAAACGATGAAGATGGGATTAAAATAATTTTTGGCTTTCCTGAAGAATACTCATTTGTTTCGAGAATTATAGATCGACCATTATTGACTTTACAGTAGATGCGGTATAATATAATCAATAAATGTATTTGTATTAATGAGTGCATTAGAAACTTCGTCAAAAGGATGGGAGCTTTTTATTTTATTTTTTAAAAAAAATATAAATAACAAATGTAGTAAAACAAAATCGCTTTCGAAGTTAATTAGAAACTCATCTTTAACATCATCACTTTTAAGCAATTAGTAAACTAATACAGTATAACTATTTAATTTGTCTGAAATACACTGTTAATAAAAGCGAATGATACAACCATAAAAGAAAGTATAATTGTTAGGGCGGAAGTCATTTAATCCCTGGTTTCGGCACAAAAAATGTTGGGCCGTGTGGTTAGCTTTTGTGGTAATAATAAGAAAGCATTCGACTGATATAAAATTATTAAAGAGACAATTTCCTCACCTCGATTATACCTAAGGATTTATTATTCTTGTGGAAAGATGAGGGTGAATAACACAAGTCACTATTTGAGTTCTCCAAAGAATCAAGTATATATTGAATAAGTAACATATAATAAACTTTATAGTAATGAAGCTAATTTTATACAACTTAAACCTTAAAAGAATGCTAATTTAGGGACTAACCTTATATCTAAGTGGAACAAACATTGACATTTATTCATATAGATGTTGAGAAAACAAAGGAAATTTAACTTCATAAAATAAGACTGTACAACCTAGGTAGAACACAATGGTTAGCCCTTTGTTTGTTCGTAACTTTAGCGGTAAGCCAATAATATATGTATAGACACAAAATAATGATCGACCGGTCCTATATTATGAGTACTCATTTAATTGTTTACTGAGATAATGCTAGCATTGTAATAAGAAATAGGTACCTTCAGGAAACATATACTTTCCATGAAGTGGAGTTTTCTTCCTGTGTTGTTTTGTGTTCTCAATTAGATTCTGTCTTCTAGCTGGTGAAAACTGATTGCGGTGATCCTTATTTGACACTAGCGTTGCGGGAGATGAAAATTATTCCCCTTTTTTGCGGCGCCATACAACCCGTCCTTTTCACTCGGGCGATGGAAACCAACTTTTCAGGAGCGGCGGGAGCAATCCAAGCCCGTCCTTTTCACTCGGGCGATGGAAACCAACTTTTCAGGAGCGGCGGGAGCAATCCAAGCCCGTCCTTTTCACTCGGGCGATGGAAATCAACTGATGTAATGTAATGGCCGCTCAAGATCAAGCGGGCCCTTTGTCCTGTAGGCCAGAGCTGCAGTTTCCGCTATTGACCACAGCCTATGTGATCTCCATATGTGCGGCGGGTTAGTGATCCAAGTAAGCGCGGGATTTTAAATTCAAAGCCGACTGAACAATAATAAAAACAACTACTCATAAGAATTTAAAGTGTGTAGAAAGGAAAACTAGTTACCCCATAAAAAATGTGTATAAAACATGGTCACCCGTGGTTAAGGCTTGGGCACTACCCTCAGTGTGTTGAAGCTAAAAAGACGCTGCTTTAACTAAGCAGATTTCCCACGTCCGTCGCGTATTTGCATTTACCTCAAATTCAATGAGAACAATATTTGGTATTTAGGCTTCAAACAATGTGCTTCATAGCATAACAGCTTATTGTTAATATGACATGAGAAGAAGTAGGGGTTTTCTAAAGGCCGAAAACTAAAAAAATGCAAATATCTCGATTAGTAATCAAGATAGTGAAAAAACGTATATTAAAACTTTTATAGTACCTTACATTTTCAATAAGATTAATTTTATACAACAAAAGAAAAATCTGTCACGCTGGTACTTAACAGATTTTTTAATTGGTTCAATAAAAATCCTATGAAAACAGGACTTGACATTTAAGCTGAACAGGAGTTTTTTATTAATACAGCTAGTTTAAGTAAAATCAAATAAATAAGTACGAGCGGGCGGGAGTTAACTAAATTATACAATAAAAATTCGGTTGATATTCGAGATCGAGAAAACCAATGTGGAATGGCAATTGTAGAATATTACATTTCCAACTAGATTGATTTCATTACATAGCCGTTCAAGAATCAATATTCGTCTCTCCATACCTCATGAATATAATAAGAGAATCAGGAATATATTTTCCCAGATTTTTTCACCACCAAACATTTATTTTTGGTTCTTTTCTTTTGGTGGTTTTATTTGCAAATTAAGTTAATATAATCTTTATTTAATTTTTTTTTTTTAAGGAAAAAAGAAATGTTATTGCAACCTGACAATGAGATATAACACTGTTACTATAATAAAAAAGCAGAAATATATCTGCTCTGGCAAACAAAAATAATAATAATAAAATCAAGTAAATATTATTATCACTTGATTCATTGAAATAGAATATTTTATTAAAAAATAAATCGAGTCAATTGATTGGAAGGCATATTTAATTTATTCGGGTATTATTAAGATATAATTGAATTACTGGGGCCGTGAATAAAGGGAAATAATGTTGTGGCGCCCCGCCAGAATAGGTTTTGCCTGAGTAAGAGCCTCCAACCCTAATCGACTCAGACTAAAAAAAAAAATACCCTCATGGGCAGTCTCTATATATTCCCATCTGTAGTTATAGTTTTCAGCAGTATATTATATATAAGGAAATTCGCTACTAGTATTGTTCCTATTGCAATTGGAGACTAGTTCGTAGAACCACGACCATTAATATTTTTGAAGGAATAGCTTAGCATATAGTTCCCTAACCATTTTAAACTCACCCTAAACAGGGGATGTAAACAGTTGGAGAGCGGGAAACCTCAAATGTCTCCTTTTAGCAGATTTCCCTGAAGGTAAATCAGCCATTGAGCTATATATATAGCTATCTATCTATTTATATATTTGTATGTTATCGCTCTAGCGGTCGCAATTATTGTTTAATCGTTACCAAACTCGATATTTAGTCGTTTTATGTAAAAAGAAAGATCAATTTCTTTAATGGCTGAAATCGGGCCAGGAGGAGGGGGGGGGGTTTAGAGGGGAGGATTTTCGAAAATTCGGAATATCTCTGTTACCACAGCTCGGATCGAACAATTGTATAGACTCGATCGTATAGCAAATTAAAAGTACTATAAATATTGTCATATACATTTATTCACTATCTTGAATATTAACCGAGGTATTTGAATTTTTCAGTTTTCAGCCATTAGCAAACCGCCGCTTCTACTCATTTTACATAAACAATACTCTGCTGCATAATAAATCACATTATTCGAAGTTTAAATACCAAACATTGTATTCAAGAGACCTTTATTATACGAGATACATGCAAATATGTCCTGGTGACCCCCCCCCCGTCTTAAGGTTTTGGATTACTAAAAATTGGATTGCTTGAGGTAAACATTATTCTGACTCATTTCACGAGGGAAATCTTCTTAGTTTACGCAGCCCCTGCGTGACGGACTTTTTTATGTAGATACAACAGATGATGATAACATTATATAACTTTTAAACCTTATGTTAAGCAGAAAGGAAAAATGCACACATATTTTCTTACCCCCCAATAGGAAATAAGCAATTTAGTGTTTCCTGTTACTTGAAGAAATGTCCCACGCCTAACCGACTTATTAACGAAGTTATTTAAAAATGTTAATAAGATATTATATTCTGCTTTCCAAGTATAACGGATGCCGTCCAAGCATTAATATATATATATATATATATATATATACACACACACACACATACACACGCTTATATTATCTAGAAGTATTACAGCTACAAATTTTGCTATTTTAAAGTTTCAACAAATGGAATGTGTTATTTTTGTCTAGGGGCATTAAAATGAAAAGTTATCTTACCTGACCTACGGTAGTAGATTAAAAAAAAGTCTTATCAAGAGGAATAGCCCAATATTTTATTTCTTAACATCTGTATTGACTTTCTATTTTCTTATTTATTTTTTTCATTTTTTGAGTAACTATTGATCCATTACGTCCTGTTAAAAGAGGAATAACCATCAGATGGGTTTCATAATGAAATAGTTGTTTTAGTCCGACAATAAATTGCAATGAAATTGATCGTTGGCTATAAATGTTTAACAGTTGACCCCAAAGATCTTGAATTGAGTGCCGACCCTCTGTCGGTGTACTACTGAATCGATTTCATTCAAAAACCATGATAATTGTACGACACTGGAAATTTTGAATCTCCAATATTATACAATAACTTGATATAAAATAAAATTAAAAAACGTTGTTTAACACGAAATATATATTTGTTTTTATGATACATTTATTCTTAACTTCTATCATATGTATATACTAATATATCTACTTCTGTTCGCAACTTAGAGCTCGAAACCCCGAAAAATAATTTTGTTAAACCTTTTTAGGATCCTGAAATCGATTGACCTAAGACTACTTTTTTTTTTATTTTTTTTTTTTTTATTAAGAATATTACAGTCTGAACTTAAATGCATTTTGTAATGTGAAGACTTTGCCCTAGGCAAGATATTTCTAAATATTAGCCAACGTTTATTTTACAATATACGATGGGGCTAGGGTAGCCATGTGTGGGATTATACCTAGAAAATAATTATGTACGGTGGAAGAGCGCTAAAACATGGCCTATTTAACAATTTTATGAAACAGAAAGTGAACTAGGAAAATGTTTTTCAATAATTCCTTCATTAAAAGTTTCTTTTAAACAAATAATAACAGACACTTTGATGAGTTTGAAAGACTACTAACGCTTTTATTTAAAATCTGCTTTGCTGGTTTGTAACTTTATAACCCCTTTTGGACGAAATTATTCTCTTTTACGAGCGATTAAATAAAAATCCCCCTTATTCTCCTTGGTAATTTGCCCAAAAGGACACGCCTTTAGTAATAAAAAAGGTCCTTAGAAATGAATGAAACTAACATTTTATTTTCTCAGAAGATGCCAGTTACTTTGGTTTATTTCCGAGCCAGCCATTTATATTTTGACGTCGAAATGAGCTTCTACTTCAATTAATTTTGAATAAAGTAAACACCAATCCCTGTCAATCGTCTCTCTTTTCTTTATTCAAATACTCGAGGTATTTGAATTTTATTCTTGGCTTTTACAGGAAATGGATGAAGCACTCATCAGAAATTAAAAACATTAATTATGCAATGCTGGAAAATGCTGGAAGTGAAGGACAGTTAGAATTGAGTATCAATATGAAACGAGTTAATCCTTCAATTTTTTTTATTTAAAGCATTGTCAAATCAATTTTCCATCATCTATACCACAATTATTATTAATATTAATAATAATATTAATATATTATAATATTAATATATTATAATATTAATAACACATCAAATAATAAAAATAAACTATGTATTACTTAACAATTGTATTTAATTGAAACAACATTTATAGATGTAGATGAGGTTGTTTTTGGGGCGATCAACTGCACACAACATTTATATAAATAAAACATTAAATTTCATTCTTCTACAATATCATGTAGGAACTACATTGTAATATTGCTTATCGCCTTTATTCTTAACTTCCTAGTTAAAATAAGTAATAATAAGTAGGCCGGCAGAGAAAACACTAATTTTTACATTTCTTGTTTAATCAAGTATAAGAGATCCGTCAACAATACTGTTCCTATTTTTATTAAAGTTTGATTTGTTATTTATTAACTTACTTCTTTCTGTTACTAAGACTATTATATGGCTGGGCGAAGGATTTTATTTAGAGAATTTCCAACTAAATAAGTTCTACCGTCATTTGCCAACGGATCAAGTCCACTATTCTATATTTACCACTTTCAATAAGACCTTCACCTTAACTCATGACTTGCTTCAGCCTTTGTGGAATTTTTGTTTAGATAAATCAAAATATACTAGCTGTTGTTGTCGAGATTAAAAGTTAAAACTAATGTATATGTATTTACTCGATCTTTGAGAGGTCACATTTTTATTTAGATATCGGCAATCAAACGTCTTAATATTTTAGAATGCACTCTAAAATGTTTTGTAAATTTTTTACCTATATCAGGATCTAAAAAAATATTTCATTAAAGGAATAAACAACTGCAGGCTTGAAGATGAGACGTTTGCTTTGAAAGTACTTGCCAAATGTAATTAATATTAGTCAGTCATTGCTGCCACCACAGACAGATGTGACAATGACTTTTGGCTGAGATAAACACCAGCTACATGTAGCTGTTATTTCCCCCTTCATGTGGCTCCCTCTGCATAATGCATGTGCAATTAGCGCTAGGTGAATCGGGACTGATCCGTTCAATGAGTTGAGATTGGGTGGTTGGTTGCTAGGTGCCAGAGAGGTTTCCAAAGAGATAAGAGAAGCGATGAAGGGGAGAGAGGGGAGGGGACGATTTGAACGAAGCGAACTGGTATTTGAATTTGGTTTAATTAGAGGGTAATGGGGTTACTAAGTATTGATCGGGATTCCAGTGAGTGGACCCGACCTCAGTTTAAGTCCCTAGACCAGGGCGTTTAATGTAAACATTCTTGGGCATGTCTCAACCCATCTTGTATTATGGTTAATCGTCTCTTTTAGAAACTATTATAATCTTATAACAAACACTATCTATAGGCTATTTTTATTTTACATATTTAGGAGGCAGACTTTGTTTTGCTACTAATTTTATATTTTTCATTCCACTTCTACCAAAAATAATGATTCTATCTATAGGCTATTTTTATTTTACATATTTAGGAGGCAGACTTTGTTTTGCTACTAATTTTGTTTTTCATTTTACTTCTACCAAAAATAATGATTCTATCTATAGGCAATTTTTATTTTACATATTTAGGAGGCAGACTTTGTTTTGCTACTAATTTTGTTATTCATTTTACTTCTACCAAAAATAATGATTCTATCTATAGGCAATTTTTATTTTACATATTTAGGAGGCAGACTTTGTTTTGCTACTAATTTTGTTTTTCATTTTACTTCTACCAAAAATAATGATTCTATCTATAGGCTATTTTTATTTTACATATTTAGGAGGCAGACTTTGTTTTGCTACTAATTTTATGTTTTCCATTTTACTTCTACCAAAAATAATGATTCTATCTATAGGCTATTTTTATTTTACGTATTTAGGAGGCAGACTTTGTTTTGCTACTAATTTTATGTTTTTCATTTCACTTCTACCAAAAATAGTGATTCTATCTATAGGGTATTTTTATTTTACATATTTAGGAGGCAGACTTTGTTTTGCTACTAATTTTATGTTTTCCATTTTACTTCTACCAAAAATAATGATTCTATCTATAGGCTATTTTTATTTTACATATTTAGGAGGCAGACTTTGTTTTGCTACTAATTTTATGTTTTCCATTTTACTTCTACCAAAAATAATGATTCTATCTATAGGCTATTTTTATTTTACATATTTAGGAGGCAGACTTTGTTTTGCTACTAATTTTATGTTTTCCATTTTACTTCTACCAAAAATAATGATTTAGACATTCTTGTATTAAGACATTACTAAAAAATATAAACTATAAATGTACAACATTGGATTGTTCTGCAAATAAATACGACAACCTTCTTTCTATGGACATAACCAACATATGGAGGGAAAAGGATCTCTTGCAAAAACTGAAGTTTAATAACAGCGTTGCTCCCAATTTTTAAAACAGAATGATATTCTTAAGAGTCCACTTTATGCTACTACAACTTATTTGGGGCGTGGTTATCTAAAGGTTACCACCCTTTTTCAGCCCTCGTGGGACTAAGGGATTTTAATTTTATTTAGAAATTTTTTCGCTAAATAAATTACAATTATCTACCTACAAGGGAATCGAATCCACGATTCTAGTTTCACCAAGAGTATTGCACAAATCTGAAAGCTAATCTTAAGTCCCTGCCTGAATCATTAGCTACAGAGATAAATCATAATATACGAGCTGTCGACTTTAAAAATTAAACCAAATGCCTATGTTTAACTTAATCATTGAGAAATCAACTTTGAGAAAAAAAATTGAACATGAAACTAGTGGAGAAATAAAAATTATTTGAATAATCTGTAAAATCCTCATTTTATTTTTGTTCACCTTCCGCCATAGATTAGTTAAGTAAAGTTAAAGAGGTCATATTTTTACAATGAACTACTAATATTATTAAAAGTACTTTTTAATGAAAGTATAATTTTTTCACTCCATCGAGATGACATTTATTATGATGAGATCAAAATGTATGCAGTGTTGGCACAACACACAAAAACCAGTGCATATTAACATTTATAGGCAATTACATTTTCAATAAGATTGATTCTAAACAATTTTTCGATCCGACGCATAACAACGGAGATATTTCGAATTTTCCTCCCAATTTCAACCATTAACGAAGTTGATTTTTCTTTTTACATAAAACAATTAAATATCGAGTTCGGTAACGATCAAACAAAAATCGCGGCCGCAAAAGCGTTAACAGACAAATATATACGTATATATATCTGTGTGTGTGTGTGTGTGTGTGTTTGATTTATTTTTAACGGACCTCTTTTTCGTCATCTCCTGGTTATATATATATATATATATATATATATATATATATATATATATATATATATATATATATATTTATATATATATATATATATATATATATATATATAAATATATATATATATATATATACCCAGGAGATGACGAAAATGAGGTCCGTTCAAAATTAAACATACACATATATATATATATATATAGTTTATTGAAACATCTATGTAACGTTTTAGTTCTACCAGATAAAACCTTAAGTTTGTCCTCAATTCCAGTTAGAATATTCATATTGGATCATATCCTACGAACCCCATAGTTAAGGTGCATCAAACAGTAATGATCTGCTATTCGCCGGAGACTGTTGATGAATATGAATAAATGCCTCTTGCTGTTCCATTCTGAATAGTGACTAAATGTAAAGCCCTCCACCATACAAGGCATGGTTTATAATGGAGAGACTCGCGTTAACAAGGTGCCATCTCTCTCTTTGAATCCCTTTCTGTTGTGGCACACGATTACAGTCCTATACCTTATATAATTCCCTCTTTCACCCCAATATCAAGGCCTTATTAATCGGATTATCACTAACGATGAAAATCCCCCTACAGAATCATATTTCAATATAAATTTGATGCTCATATGTGTTTTTGTATCGTTCACATCATCCAAATAAGGCTGAGCTTTACAATTATGTTATTAATTAACGCCCGCTTTATGTCATTAATGCTAAATGGGGCGCGTTATCTAAAGTACAACCGCCCTTTTCTATCCAGGATTTCATTTAATGAGTTCGCCAATAAATAAATTCCTACTCCCCAGGTGAGAATTGAACTCACTTGGCTAACACGTGCCCCGGGTTTATTAGCAAATCAGCTTTAGAGGTCTTACTCATGTCGCGATTTTGGAAACATATTCTTCAAATGTCCATCGATCCTACCCAGGAGATGGCAATAATGAGGTCCGTTCAAAATTATCTATATATATATAAAATTGTAACCTCTGTCTGTACATTGATTTTTTTCGCGAAATTTCACGATAACTTTTCGTTTCACATGTCATAGACACCATATCTGCATTTTATTTCTTTCGTGTATGTTTGTTTGTTTGTTTGTTTGTTACCTTTTCACGCATAAACGGCTGAACCGAATTTTATGAAACTTGGTATGTATATTACTACTAACCCAACTTAGACTTTAGGCTATATTAATTTTCTCTGAGGCGAACAGGAGTGGGGGTTGTAAGGGAAGCCTGAAATTAAAAATAGCGATATTTCGTTTTCTATTGGTTTTTCGGCAAATATGCACATAACAAAAGTTATTTATTTTGTTATTTAGAGTAACTTTTGTTATATACACTTTTGTCGTATACCGAAGTTTAAAAGCGTTATACGCTAAAAATTATAGCGGGAGTCAACAATATTATTTGCCAAAAAAGACTCAACCGAACTAATTAAAACTCGGTATGTGTATTAGCAGTGAAGCCTTCATTATAATAAGCCATACCAACATTTCTATGGGTGGGCAGGAGTGGGGGTTATAAGGAAAGCCTGAAATTAAAAATAGCGATATTTCGTTTCCTATTGGTTTTTCCGCAAATATAAACATAACAAAAGTTGTTTATTTTGTTATTTGGAGTAACGTTTGTTATATACACTTTTGTCGTATACCTAAGTATAAATGAGTTATACGTTAAAACTTTAGCGGGAGCCAACAATTTTATTGGGCACTAACGGCTGAACCGAACTTAACAAAGCTTGGTATGTCAATTAGCATTAATTCTTCCATGATTATAAGTTATATGTATTAAAATTTTTAGCTTCGAACAGGAGGGGGGTTAAAAGGGAGGCCTGAAATAAAAATTCACCATATTTACATGTATAAGAGGTGGGAAATATAAAAATATCGAAGACAGTGAAGCCTTATCAAACAAATATTCTATTATTAGCAAATCCACGGCAACGACGGGTATCAATCCTAAACACTGGGACGGGTAAATGTCAAAATATTGTGCAATGTAAAGCCTGCTAAAAAATACCATCACCATTCAGCCTCAATTGAATTCCCGGGCGAAGCCGGGTATCTGAGCTAGTATATATATATATATATATATATATATATATATATATATATATATATATATACACAAACACGCACGCACGCGCACACATATAGTTTTTGTTTAATCGTTACCAAACTCGATATTTAATCGTTTTATTTTAAAAGAAAGATTAAGTTCCTTAATGGCTGAATTCGGGGGGGGGGGGGAGTACTAAATTTCTCCGTTGTTATGCGTCAGGTCGAAATATTGTTCAGAATCAATCTTATTGCAAATGTAATCGTCTATAAATGTTATTATATACAGGTTTTCATTGAAATAAATATGAGCCGAGAGATTTCCATATTTGACTTAATCGGCCTTCAGTAAACCCCCACTCCTACTCATGTCATATTAACAAAAAAGCTGTTATATCATGAAGAACTTTATTCGAAGGCTAAATACAAAAAAATATTGTTTTCATTGAACTTTTACGTTTTGAGCCAAATTCAAATACGTGACGCACGTGGAATATCTGCTTAGCTAACGCAACATATGTATAGAAGTCGTGCTAAAACGGGCCCAGGAGTGGTCCAAAAATAATAATTCAGTTGAAATCCGAATTTTTAGCGATTACAATACTTCCTTTACTTTGTACAAGAAATTAATAATCGGTCGCTTGACCAACCCGGAAAAATAAATTCCGGTTTCGTAGATGGCTGCAACTATAAAAGCTTTTTTTTTCTTTTTTATGCAGGCACATTCCTAAAATATGTGGAGACGGTACATAAGATAACAGAGATATGTTCGTTGCAATAAAATGCTTCGAAAATCGGAAATGTTACTCTTATACACACCTGTATCAGTAGTCTTCCTAGTTGGCAAAGGGGAAGTAACAACTAGCGTTTGCGTTAAACTATTAAAGCTATAGCAATTCACCTTTGTCAATTTTTCAATGCCACGTTAATTTCTGTGCTGATTAAATTTATTTGGAAACTTTTCATGCTTAATTTGAATGAGCTTATTTAGCATTCAAAGAGAGAGGATTAATTTGATTTTAAAAATTTAAAGTTTAAATTGTAATGGATTTTCTCTGTACAAACAATGGTTATTTGCCCTGTGTAATGTTTTTTTAATAAAACACTGTCCTTGTGTTTAGTTAATAAAATACTCTGTTAAAAAAGGAAAAGAAAAACATTTCATTGTATACGGAACCGTGTCAGTGGATTGATTGACTATTGATAGTCGTCCATTAGCCTTCTCTGAATGAATGACATGGATTAGTTAGGATTCGCCGACAAGGTTTTCAAATTACTAGCACAGCGTTGTCCTTCGTTATCAGTTTAAATATATTTCATTAAAGATTATTGGAGATATAGAAATATGCGAAAAATTTTTTTTTTTCTGTAATCGTTGAATAATGATAACATTACTAAACTGAAATGAGTGAAGAAAATGAAACATTTTGCAATAGTGTGAAGAAAGTAATCACTTTATTAAAATTATATATATACTAGCTCAGATACCCGGCTTCGCCCGGGAATTCATTTGAGGCTGAATGGTGATGGTATTTTTTAGCAGGCTTTACATTACACAATATTTTGACATTTACCCGTCCCAGTGTTTAGGATTGATACCCGTCGTTGCCGTGGAATTGCTAATAATAGAATTATTTGTTCGATAAGTCTTCACAGTCTTCGATATTTTTATATTTCCCGTCTCTTATACATGTAAATATGGTGAATTTTTATTTCAGGCCTCCCTTATAACCCCCCTCCCGTTCGAACCTAAAAATTTTAATATAACTTATAATCATGGAAGAATTAATGCTAATTGACATACCGAGTTTTGTTAAGTTCGGTTCAGCCGTTAGTGCCCGCTAAAGTTTTAACGTTTAACTCATTTATACTTAGGTATACGACCAAAGTGTATATAACAAAAGTAACTCCAAATAACAAAATAAACAACTTTTGTTATGTTTATATTTGCGAAAAAACCAATAGGAAACGAAATATCGCTATTATTAATTTCAGGCTTCCCTTATAACCCCCACTCCTGCCCGTCCATAGAAATGTTGGTATGGCTTATTATAATGAAGGCCTCACTGCTAATACACATACCGAGTTTTATTTAGTTCGGTTGAGTCTTTTTTGGCAAATAATATTGTTGACTCCCGCTATAATTTTTAGCGTATAACGCATTTAAACTTCGATATACGACAAAAGTGTATATAACAAAAGTTACTCTAAATATCAAAATAAACAACTTCTGTCATGTGCATATTTGGTGAAAAACCAATAGAAAACAAAATATCGCTATTTTTAATTTCAGGCTTCCCTTATAACCCCCACTCCTGTTCGTCTCAGAGAAAATTAATATAGCCTAAAGTCTAAGTTGAGTTAGTAGTAATATAAATACCAAGTTTCATAAAATTCGGTTCAGCCGTTTATGCGTGAAAAGGTAACAAACAAACAAACAAAAAACAAACAGACACCAAAGAAACAAAATGCAGTTATGGTGTCTATGACATGTGAAACGAAAAGTTATCGTGAAAAAAATCAATGTGACAGGAGATTTACAATTTTAAGATATATATATATATATATATATATATATATATATATATATATATATATATATATATATATATATATATTTGTCTGTTAACGCTCTAGCGGTCGCAATTTTTGTTTGATTGTTACCAAATTCAGAATTTAGTCGTTTTATGTAAAACGGAAGATCACGTTCGTTAATGGCTGAAATGAAGGGGGGAGGGTTTAGAGGGGGGGGTTTTTGAAAATTCAAAATATCTTCGTTATTTTGCGTCGGATCGAAAAATTATATAGAATCAATTGCAAATTAAAATTACTATAAATAATGTTCTATACATTTATTCTGTATCTTGAATATTAACCGAGATATTTGCATTTGTATTGTGTGTGTGGTCGGCAGGAGTCGGCTACGTTCGGGACATTCCGCCGAGTGCTCTGGCGGCCGATCCGTAACTGTTCGTCCCCTGTTATTGGGCTGATTTCTCTATTGTAAAACATCACGTGGAAAATCTGCTTAGTTCACGCAGACCCTGCGAGACGGACTTTAATAATTTACTAAGTAATACCCATTTTATGTATTTTGACATTGTATGGTATAATAATTACACAGTAATTTTTATTTGAACTCAAAAAATACATATATTAAGCTTTATTCATATATATATATATATATATATATATATATATATATATATATATATATATATATAGAGAGAGAGAGAGAGAGAGAGAGAGAGAGAGAGAGAGAGAGAGAGAGAGAGGGAGAGGGAGAGGGAGAGGGAGAGGGAGAGAGAGTGAGAGTGAGAGAGAGTGAATATTTTGGTTAGGTGTTAAATTTGGTTGTGATGAGATGACGGCTGGCAAGTTAGGCCTATCCCACCCCCCATAATTCTATCAGCCTCCAGTTTGATAGGACTCTATACACTCAGCTTTTATATACTCCAAACTCATTTCTCCTCTATCTCGCCTTCGATCTCCCGACGTCCAATGAGATATTTGTTTGTCTACATCTTTTGCCCACCTCTTCAAAGTCTTTAACCTATAAATTAAACCAAAATTATTTACAGAGAATTATATAGTAGTAGCAAATTGTATTTTTTTAAGGAGCCCCTGCATGATGGACTTTTATTTTCATATTTATCTAGACGGATAATATGCTGTTTTATTCGTTTATTTATTTTGAGATGCCATTGACCATGAAGGGCAAAATGAAAAAAATTAAGCGAAGCTAGTTTTGTTGTTATTTTGTAGCCTTTAGTTAATGGCCAAAGTCAACAAAATAACAGCATTGATTTAATTCATTATGGTCAGAACACACACTATGGATGTATATATATATATATATATATATATATATATATATATATATATATATATATAATTTTGTAATCGTTAGGTTAGCTAGACTGAGTTTTATTCACACTGGGTCTGCTCTGCATTCTGTTATGATAACCAAACAATAATATGAGGTACTTACACAAACCCATATCCTACCAACATAATAAGATACCAGGACAAACCCATATCCTAACAATGTTATAAGATACCAGCACAAACCCATATCCTATCAACATTATAAGATACCAGCACAAACCCATATCCTATCAACATTATAAGATACCAGCACTAACCCATATCCTAACAATAATATGAGATACTTGCACAAACCCATATCCTAACAATGTTATAAGATACCAGCACTAACCCATATCCTATCAACATTATAAGATACCAGCACTAACCCATATCCTATCAACATTATAAGATACCAGCACTAACCCATATCATATCAACATTATAAAATACCAGCACTAACCCATATCCTATCAATGTTATAAGATACCAGCACAAACCCATATCCTATCAATGTTGTAAGATACCAGCACAAACCCATATCCTATCAATGTTGTAAGATACCAGCACAAACCCATATCCTATCAATGTTGTAAGATACCAGCACTAACCCATATCCTATCAATGTTATAAGATACCAGCACTAACCCATATCCTATCAATGTTATAAGATACCAGCACTAACCCATATCCTATCAATGTTGTAAGATACCAGCACTAACCCATATCCTATCAATGTTGTAAGATACCAGCACTAACCCATATCCTATCAATGTTATAAGATACCAGCACAAACCCATATCCTATCAATGTTATAAGATACCAGCACTAACCCATATCCTATCAATGTTGTAAGATACCAGCACTAACCCATATTCTACCGACTTTATAAGATATCAGGACATACCCATATCCTATCAGCATTATAAGATACCAGCACAAACCCATATCCTAACAATATTATATATCATCACGAATTATCCCTGCACAATCCCATATCCTACTAGGAATATAGAGGATTTAATAAGGTTTTAGCCATTATAATATGTATCCCCACGACCCAAGATTTCACACCCAACAGTGAAATTGTAATTCTAAAGAGCACCCTTAATTCTCAGGAATACCTCGTAAGTGGTCTGAGGGTTAAACTTTATAAACGATTTTCCTGTGAAATGTTGAGAGAATATAATCATTTAATTAAGGATATGAAGCATTTGAGGCATTCCATTAGTGTAAGTGCTTAGTGACCTAGTTTTGTCACTAAAGGGAACTTAAATGAATGTTTGATTTGCTATCTGAAATGTTGGGGAATTGAATTGTAATTCTTTGAATATTAGGAACACCAATCTACTTTATTATATTTCTATTCTATTCGTGCCCCCCCCCCTTTTCTTTACTTTTGAAATATCCGAATTTAACAAGGTTAGCTGTTCTAAGAAAAGTCTTTACAAAGGACAACGCTTCGGCAAAATATGTTTTACAATTTCATACACAGAGTATTCATATTGTCTGTTATTTTAGCTTATTATAAACAAATTAAGTTTATAAATAAATAGAAATTAGGAACCACAATTCTTGAATTGAGAAAGATCTTTAATATTTGGATCTGAATGCTTCAACTTATTCTCAAAACGTATTTTCTTTTTTTGTACATTATTTTAGATCCACTATTTGACATATTGTGTTAATCGGACAAAAAGTTTGTTAACAATTTTAACAAGCTGTTTTACCGGCTTTTCTGAATAAAGTTATTTGTCGGCCTAAAGAAACGGATTTCCAACTGCTTATTATATTAAAATAAAATAAGCATATTTTATAGTTAATACTTATTCATATATATATATATATATATATATATATATATATATATATATATATATATAAATGAATGTTTGTTTGTATGTCCTTTATAGAATTGTAAACGGCTGAACCGAATTTTATGAAACTTGGTTTATATATTACTACTAACACAGGTTAGGATTCTGGCTATATTAATATTCTCTGAGACGAACAGAAGTGGGGGTTATAACGGAGGCCTGAAATTAAAAATAGAGTTGACTCCCACTATTGTTTTTAGCATATAACTCATTTATAAACTTTTATGAAGTATAAATGAGTTATATGCTAAAAACAATAGCGAGAGTCAACAATTTTATATGGCACAAAAGAGTCAACCAAACTAACGAAAATCCGTATATGATTTGGTATTAACACCTCTCTGATTATAAGCTATATTGAAATTTCGAGGTACGGACAGGAGTGGAGGTTGTAAGGGAGGTCTGAAATTAAAAATAGAGATATTTCGTGTCCTATTCGTTTTTTGGGAAATATGCACGTGACAAAAGTTGTTTATTTTGTTATTTAAAGTAACTTTTTATATATGAACTTTTTCCGTATAACGAAGTATAAATGAGGTATACACGAAAAACTATAGAAGGGGTCAACAAAGTTACAGGACACGAAAGACTAAATCGAAATCAACTAAACTCTGTTTTAGCAGATTTAGCAATCAGCTATTGAGGTCGGGGGGGTTCAGAGGGGGGATATCTCCGTTATTATGCGTCGGGTCGAAAAATTGTATAGAATCAATCTTATTGCAAATTAAATTTACTATAAATATTGTTCTATACATTTATTCTGTATCTTGAATATTAACCGAGATATTTGCATTTGTAATCTGCATTGGTCGGCAGGAGTGAGCTGGTTACTTTCCGAAGAGAGCTCTGGCGGCCGTTTTCGTAACTATTCGTCTCTCGTGTATAAGTTTAGTGATCCCTTACTACTTACTACACTTGTTATTAGGCAGATTTCTCTATTGTAAAACTTCACGTGGGAAATCTGCTTAGTTTCCGCAGCTCCTGCGTGACGGACTTTTTTTACTATAAGCTATATTATCATTTTTAGGAACCAATAGGAGTGGGGGCTGTTAAGGAGGCATCAAATGAAAAATTGCCATATTTCGTTTCCTATTGTTTTTTTTTTGGCGAATATGTTTAATTTGATATTTAGAGTAACTTTGAATATATATATATATATATATATATATATATATAGATATATATATATATATATATCTTTATCTTTATCATAATTTAGTTAGTGTCGTTGCAACGCGCGCAGGGTACAGCTAGTAATATATATTTTCAGATAAAACGAAAAATGATTTAAATGTTCAATGTAAGTTCATTTTCGTACATTTTATACAGAGCCTTAAACGTTTGGCTTTAAAAAAAATGTTAATGAATTAAAGTTAAGCATTACATAGTCTGTAGTCAAATATGACGGTGCATACCGCCGTCACTGGCTGATGGTCGAGTAAAGTTGGCAAGCGCTTTCGATGCAAAGGCACCATCTTGAATCCCATCAAAAGTTGTTCGTTAGTCACTAGTTTTTATATTGTGTTCCCCGTATTAAGTGAAGTTATAGTTCGTGCCTGTTTACTTACGCCATTGGTCTGTCAAAGGACCTGGACGTGAGATGTTTCGTAACCCAGTTACTTATAGTGAACACCAGTTTAGTACATGTTTAGATTTACTATGGCTCTAAACCAAAGACACAAATAGCTCGCTTACTGCTACTACCTTCATTCAAGAAAAAGTCCGTCACGCAGGGGCTACGTAAACTAAGCAGATTTCTCAAATGAAGTTTTACAATAGAAAAATCTGCATACTGCTAATACAATACAACCGTGAGTAAATACAAACGGTAATGAGAAATCGTTCAGTTAATTTTAATAAGCCCCCAACGGAAACGGCTAATGAATTGTATACAAATAGGCCTGCCATCCATTCAATGCTGTACAGATAGATAAATATATTCATCACCCTAAAGAAATACAATTACTGATATACAACTGAATATAACACATTAACTTTATTACAAACTATTTGCTATATCTAGTACTGCAATTTATAATGAATCAGAATAATTTGTATTTTAATAACTGAAATTTTAGTAGTCCAAGAAATAAAGAAGAGTGGGGGGGGGCGGATGAACAAAAAGTAATTGCATATATCTCACAAAGTAAAATATTAGAAGACAAGAAAGGTTAGGTTACACTAAAGTCGAACAGTTACGGAAACGGCCGAACTAATTCGGAAACAATACAATAGCCGCCGCACACACTTAATAAAAATGCAAATATCTCGGTTAATATTCAAGATAGAGAATAAGTGTATACACCAATATTTATAGTAAATTTAATTTGCAATAGGATTGGTTCTATACAATTTTTCGATCCGACTTATAGTAACGGAGATATTTCGAATTTTCGAAAATCCCCCCCCCTCTAAACCCCCTCCCTCCCACTGGTCCGATTTCAGCCATTAACGAACTTGATCTTCCTTTTTACATTAAATGATTAAATATCGAGTTTGGTAAAGATCAAACAAAAATTTCGACTGCTAGAGCGTTAACAGACACACACACACACACACACACACACACACAGATATATATATATATATATATATATATATATATATATATATATATATATATATACATACATACAGTTTTGAACAAACCTCATTTTCGTGATCTCCTGTGTAGGATTGATTGGCATTTGAAGTAATTTTTCAAATTTTTCGCGGCATGAGTACGACCTCAATAGCTGATTTCGCTTAAGGGAAATCTGCTAATTCGAAAAAATACAGGGAACAAAAATTGTAGAATATCAAATGTCCTAACAAGATGGCTTGTATAATATTTATCGAAGCCTCAATAACTGATATTTAATTCTTGAATTCCTTCCTCCTCTTCCCACCTACTTCCGTCACCCAGTTATTAATTAATATGGTTATTAGTGAATGAAACGGTTAAATATCGAGGGTGTCGGTCCAATCTTAATTAATGAAGCTACATACACATATTTGCAAATATCTTATATTGTAAAAGGTCTATTAAAAACAAAATTTCGCGTTTAAGCTTAGTATTTGGCAATGTCTGTAAACCTAAAGTTCCTAAGTCAATTACAAAGATAACTTTACGCTTGAACCATTTGTTCAAATTTACTCAAGCACACGTGGTATCTGTGCTCACAACAACCCGGCAGCTGTGGTAGGAAAAACTCTCACCTATGCATTTATCTCTCTTGTGCAATTTTGCATTGCACATCTTCGATACATTACCGAACATTATCCAATTACTTTCAAGTATGATTCTACTTGTTTCTTCCAAAGTGTGGGTCACGTAATGTAAATTATTTGGTGTTTAAAGTTGGCCTGGCATTTCATGGTATAATAGTTTTTTTTCTGAGAAGAAAAGAAAAAAAAAACTGAGTAGGAATATCGTTTACCAAATGCTGAAAATGAGTTTATTTAAATAAATATTTTTTTGACGTGCCCAGTTATAAGAGGACCTCCTCTAAACTTCTTCTGTTTGGATTATCGAACTTGAACTGTAGTTTTAGCAGATTTCCCTTAAGGGAAATCAGCTATTGAGGTTGTACTCATTTTCGAAATTTTTCTTCAAATGTCCATCGATCCTACCTAGTTGATGACGAAAATGAGGTCCGTTCAAAACTGTATATATATATATTTGTCTGTTACCGCTCTAGCGGTCACAATTTTTGTTTGATCGTTACCAAACTCGATATTTAGTCGTTTTATGTAAAAAGAAAGATTAAGTTCGTTAAGGGCTAAAATCAGACAAGTGGGAGGGGGAGTTTAGAGGGGAGGATTTTCGAAAATTCGAAATATCTCCGTTACTATAAGTCGGATCGAAACATTGTACAGAATCAATCTTATTACAAATTAAATCTATATATATATAAAATTGTAACCTCTGTCTGTACATTGATTTTTTTCGCAAAATTTCACGATAACTTTTCGTTTCACATGTCATAGACACCATAACTGCATTTTGTTTCTTTCGTGTATGTTTGTTTGTTTGTTACCTTTTCACGCATAAACGGCTGAACCGAATTTTATGAAACTTTGTATATATATTACTACTAGCCCAACTTAGACTTTAGGCTATACTAATATTCTCTGAGACGAACAGGAGTGGGGGTTATAAGGGCCTGAAATTAAAAATAGCGATATTTCGTTTCCTATTGGTTTTTCGTCAAATATGCACATGACAAAAGTTATTTATTTTATTATTTAGAGTAACTTTTGTTATATACACTTTCGTCGTATACCTAAATATAAATGAGTTATACGCTAAAAATTATAGCGGGAGTCAACAATTTTATTTGGTACAAAAGAATCAACCGAACTAAATAAAACTCGGTACGTGTATTAGGACTATAGCCTTCATTATAACAAGCCATACCAACATTTCTAGGGACGGGCAGGAGTGGGGGTTGTAAGGGAGGCCAGAAATTAAATATAGCGGTATTTCGTTTCCTATTGGTTTTTTGGCAAATAGAAACATAACAAAAGTTGTTTATTTTGTTATTTAGAGTAACTTTTGTTATATACACTTTTTCCGTATACCGAACTATAAACGAGATATACGCTAAAACCTATAGCGGAAGTGAACAATTTTATTTGGGACAAAAGACCCAACCAAAATATATAAAACTCGGTATGTGTATTAGCACTAACGCTTTCATTATAATAAGCCATACCATCATTTCTAAGGACGGGCAAGTGGGGGTTGCAAGGGATGCCTGAATTTAAAAATAGAGGTATTCCGTTTTCTATTCGTTTTTCAGTAAATATGAACATGAAAAAAGTTGTTTATTTTTTTATTTAGAGCAAGTTTTGTGATATTCATTTTTGTCTATTTTAATATTTTGTCCTTAATAACTGAAATCTATGCATAATGCACAGGAGATGGGAAATATGACAATTTGGAGGACAGTGAAGACTTACATAAAAAATTAATTTTATTATTAACAAATGCCAACAACGGGTAATAACCCTAAACACTGGGACGGGTAAAGGTCAAAATATTGTGCTAAGTAAAGCCTTGCCAAAAAAATACCATCACCATTCAGCCTCAAATCAAATCCCGGGCGAAGCCGGGTATCTGAGCTAGTTTACTATAAATATTGTTCTATACATTTATTCTCTATCTTGAATATTAACCGAGATATTTGCATTTTTATTAAATCTGAGCGGCTAACGGACGAAGTGACTTTCCCGCCAAAAGCTAGTTCAACCGTTTCATTAACACCTCGGCTCTCGTGAAGTTTCTCTATTGTAAAACTTCACGTGGGAAATCTGCTTAGTTTACTCAGCCCCTGCTTGACGGACTTTTATGATGATGGTTGTTAATTATTGATTTAAAAAACGATCAAATAAAAATTCAGCCATTACAGTGTTAAAACGAGCGCGCGCCCACTTACACGCCCACACATAATTATTATTATTATAAATTTGAGAGGACACCATTTTCATTCTATTCCGTAGGATCTTGAATAATCGCGCACGCCTCAGTAGGTAATGTAGGCAGATGAAAGAATGGTTCCTCTATAACAACTTGTTAAAACGACAGAGCGTTTTTGATGCCATTTCTTTCAACTACCTTCATTAGAAGTCACTTCCACCTCCCAGAGAAGGTAATTTCAGTAATCTGTTTATTAGAAAATCGAATAGTTGTTTAATCCATTTATTGATGTAGTTTCATGATTAATGTTTGTTGTGAATTATTAACAGGGGGTTTATGTCCAATATCAATTTACATTTGCTTCATTTTGTTTCAGGTAAACTACTCTATACCTACTACACTGATTATGTATAACTAAGGTTTCACTTTGGTAAGTTAAACTTTCTGTTAAGTTCAGTTTCCTTGAGTAACTATTGACTTTGCTTTAATTGATTGATACTTTATGCTGTCCCGCCAAATTGTTTATTATCAGGATAATTTGGATGTGGGACATTTATTTAATTAATGGCGGGAAATCGGCTATGAGGTTGTGCTAGTTACATGATTTTAGAAAAATGTCTTCATATGTCCATCTATCCTACACAGGAGATGAAGAAAATACCGCCCATTCCAAACTCGATAAATAAGCGGTTCATTTAAAACTAAAGATCAAGTTCGTTAACGGTTAAAATTCACCAGAAGGCAGAACGAACCAAGGGGGGGGTGTGTAGAGGGTATTCGAAAATTCAATTGTATATCTCCGTTATGATTAGTCGAATCGAAAACATGTATAGAACCAATTATATTGCTATTTATGTTCCATAAATCTTCTTATATTTGCATTTTAGCAGATTTCCCTTCAGGGAAATCAGCTATTGAGGGTGTACTCATGACGGGATTTTCGAAATATTTCTTCAAATGTCCATCGATCCTACCTAGTAGATGACGAAAATGAAGTCCGTTCAAAACTGTATATATATATATATATATATATATATATATATATATATATATATATATATATATATATATATACTAGCTCAGATACCCGGCTTCGCTCGGGAATTCATTTGAGGCTGAATGGTGATAGTATTTTTTTTGGCAAGGTTTTACTTTGCACAATATTTTGACATTTACCCGTCCCAGTGTTTAGTTTAAATACCCTTCGTTTCTGTGGATTAGTTAATAATAAAATTATTTTTTTATGTAAGACTTCACTGTTCTCCATAGTGTCATATTTCCCGTTTTCTGTGCATTATGCATAGATTTGAATTATTAAGGACAAAATATTAACATACATTTGAATTAATTTTTCCCGGCGATGTACCTGGTAGTTCCAAAGAATTGTTGAGCAAATTTCTCTAAATAAAAAAATAATGACTCCCGCAATGGTTTAGCGTATAGCTTTTGCCGTAAATGAAGTTAACACGGCAACTTCATTTACGGCAAAAGTGAATACAACAAAAGTTACTCTAAATAACAAAAGTAAACAACTTTCTTATGTGCATATTTACCGAAACACCAATAGGAAAGGAAATATCACTATTTTTAACTTCAGGCGTCCCTTATAACCCCCACTCCTGCCCGTCCCTAGAAATTTTGGTATGGCTTATTATAAGAAAGGCGTTAGTGCTAATATACATACCGAGTTTGGTTTAGTTCGGTTGAGCCTGTGTGCCAAATAAAATTGTTGACTTCTGCTATCACTTTTTAGCGTATAACGTCTTTATAATTCGGTATACGACAAAAGTGTATATAACAAACGTTACTCTAAATAACAAAAGAAATACCTTTTGTGCATATTTTCCGAAAAACCATTAGGACACGAAATATCGCTATTTTTAATTTCCGGTATTTTTTATAACCCCCACTCATGGTCGTCTCAGTGAATATTAATATAGCATAAAACCTAAGTTTGGTTAGTAGTAATATACATACAAGTTTCATAAAATTCGGTTCAGCCGTTTATGCGTGAAAAGGTAACAAACAAACAAACAAACATACACGAAAGAAACAAAATGCAGTTATGGTGTCTATGACATGTGAAACGAAAAGTTATCGTGAAATTTCGCGAAAAAAATCAATGTACAGACAGAGGTTACAATTTTATATATATATATATATAGATATATTTGTCTGTTAACGCTCTAGCGGTCGCAATTTTTGTTTGATCATTACCAAACTCGATATTTAGTCGTTTTATGTAAAAAGAAAGATCAAGTTCGTTAACGGCTGAAATCGGACCAGTGGGAGGGGGGGTTTAGAGACGAGGATTTTCGAAAATTCGAAATATCTTCGTTACTATACGTCGGATCGAAAAATATTACAGCATCAATCTTATTGCAAATTAAATTTACTATAAGTATTGTTCTATACATTTATTCTCTATCTTGAATATTAACTGAGATATTTCCATTTGTATTCTGCATGTGCTCGGCAGCAGTGGCTATGTTCGGACTTTCCGCCGTGAGCTCTGACGGCCGTTTTCGTAACTATTCGTCCCTCGTGAATAGGTTTAGAGGTTTCTTACTACTACAGCTGTTATTAGGCAGATTTCTCTATTGTAAAACTTCACGTGGGAAATATGCTTAGTTTACGCAGCCCCTGCGTGACGGACTTTTTAATTTTCAGCCTTCAGTAATCCTCCACTTTTAGTATCATACGTCAAGAATCAGCCAACATAATCATACAACGTCTTAGTCCAAGCTGAAATGCCGAATATTGTTTTCATTGAACTTTTATTTTTTGGGATACATGCAAATAGGTTGTGTGATGCCGTCATGAAGTATGATTTTGCCGTCTTGATTGAAAAATGTATATTTAACTTATTCAATGCGCGATATTTAACTGTTTCATTCGAATCTAAAGAATTAGAATTCAAAATATCTCTTTATTACCATATTAGTTGGATCAAAAAATGTTATACACCAGGGATGATCAACACGCGGCCCGCGGGCCGCTTGCGGCCCTTTCAACATATTTCTGCGGCTCGCCAAGCATTTCTAAAATTGAATTTATTTTATCGACTTTCTCCCATCAATATATTGTAAAAGTCCGTCACGCAGGCGCTGCGTAAACTAAGCAGATTTCTCACGTGAAGTTTTACAATAGAGAAATCTGCCTAATAACAACTGTAGTAGTAAGAAACCTCTAAACCTAAAACATTATTTAGGGCGTAATAACCCAGTAGTTTCTAGCCCCAAAAAACAGTTAACCTAACCTCTAAACCTATTCACGAGGGACGAATAGTTATGGAAACGGCCGCCAGAGCTCTCGGCGGAAAGTCCGAACATAGCCAGCACACAACACGCAGAATACAAATGCAAATATCTCGGTTAATATTCAAGATAGAGAATAAATGAATATAACAATATTTATAGTAAATTTAATTTGCAATAAGATTGATTCTATACAATTTTTCGTTCCTACGTATAGTAACGGAGATATTTCGAATTTTCGAAAATCCTCCCCTCTAAACCCCCCCCTCCCACTTGTCCGATTTCAGCCGTTAACGAACTTGATCTTTCTTTTTACATAAAACGACTAAATATCGAGTTTGGTAACGATCAAACAAAAATTGCGACCGCTAGAGCGGTAACAGACAAATATATAGATATATAGATATATATATATAAATATATATATATATATATACAGTTTTGAACAGACATCATTTTCTTCATCTCCTGGGAAGGATCGATGGACATTTGAAGAAAAATTTCGAAAATTCCGTCACGAGTACAACCTCAATAGCTGATTTCCCTTATGGGAAATCTGCTAAAACACTAATTACAATTTAATGCTAGTTCATTCTGAACCGAAACAATTTTTTGTGATGAGTTAATCACTTTTCGGCGATTTGTTCAAACATTCTATACGAACAACAAAATGTTTATAAATCTTATGTGAGCCCTGAGAAATTTCCATTTTTGACGAAAAATGCAAAGCAAATGATGTCTCTGTTCGGAAGTACGTGTGTTTGTGAACAATTATTTTCAACCATGAAATTGCACGATTAGAAAGCTGCACATGTGAAGCATTCCGGTAAATATTGATCAGCTTGTACCGAAAAAAAAACAGTGCCAAATGACTGATTAAAAATTTCTAGTAAATTTGTTTTTATTTTGCATTAAAATTAATATATAAAATCTTTACTTTTTTTTTTATTTTTATATTTCTCTATTCTAATGTTCATTATAAATAAAGTTTTTTAATATATTAATAAGTGTTACTTTATGTCCGGCCCGTTAAAAACATTTAAAATTTAAATTGGCCCGTTGATTAAAAAGGTTGCTCACCCCTGTTATAGATCCATATCTTCTTAAAATATTGATCCACCACATTTGTTATTCTTTACATATTTTTATAATTGAAATATTAAGGGAGTTATTCTTAATTTCTTGCTTAGAAATATAGAATATGTGTAAGATGACATCATTAGTTTGTCATACCTGCAGGTGGAAAATCTGCTTAGTTTGCGTAGTCCCTGCGCGACGGATTTTAGCAGATTTCCCTTAAGGAAAATCAGCTATTGCGGTCGTACTCATGACGCGATTTTGGAAAAATGTTTTCAAATGTCCATCGTTTCTACCCAGGAGATGACGAAAATGTGGTCCGTTCAAAATTGCATATATATATATATATATATATATATATATATATATATATGCCTGTATTTTATAATTGTGCTAGGTTCTAGAGTTCACTATTTTACCTACATTCATTCCAAACATTATTTATAGGGTAGTCTAGCTTTAATGTGATTTCAAGGTGAAATATATTCACTAAATTCTAAGCACCTCAGAAAGCCGCTAATAACGCACATCCTGCGTGGCGCATCTTTTATTTATATGGACTTAATTGTTTTTCTATGGTATGTTTTTATACTGCTGGAGATAGCATAAAATGTGTGTGGCCAGTAATTCAGACAATTTTGAGATTGCTGAATGAATGTGCAGGAATAACCTTATTATTTTCTTCTACTTACTTTCTTCATTTTTTTTACAATAAAATTAGAGGCCTTATAAAATAATGCAGACGCTTAAAACAAAATAAATTATGTTGGGTAAACAAAAATAAATTAAATTAGCATTATTAAACTTATAAAACATTTAGTACGGAACGCTTTTCATGTATAAACGGCGAAAAGTGTAAAAAAAGAGGAGTTGAAAATCTAATAAGGGGTTTTGTGTAGATCTAAGTAGAAGAGATATTGTTGAGCAGAGTTTAAGGGTGGCTGGATGTTTTCAGGCCAGCTAGTAGGCCCCCTTCTCTCCTCAAAGGCCTCTTTCCCTTCCTTACCTTTAGGTTAGAAATTTGGAGTCGTAATTTCGGTTCAAACCTATGCTTTTAGCAGATTTTCCTTAAGGGAAATCAGCTATTGTAGTCGTATTCATGACGGAATTTTCGAAATTTTTCTTCAAATGTCCATCGATCCTTTCTAGTAGATGACGAAAATGAGGTCCGTTCAAAACTATATATATATATATATATATATATATATATATATATATATATATACATACAGGGTGTCCCCAAACCAAACGGCCAAACTTCAGGGATCGATAGAGGATCGAAAAACTAAGAAAAAAAGTTCTCTGGCATATGCCTCGTTTTCGCTTCGTTTTTGAGAAAATCACAAAAAACTGAAAATAGTTGTGCAAAAAGTGTATTTTTTTTTTAATAATGTATTTAAATTACAAAAAACTATTGGCATTTTGAGTAAGCTTAATTTTTTAATTTACGAGGAGTAAATTTAGAAAACATGAATATTCTCACGCTTTCCTTATCAATAAAACGTCTAGGTTGAGTGTTTAAACTTAAAAAGAAAGGATTAAAATGTTTACTATCATTTTAATCCTTTTTGGTGGGAATCCAGCCTCGCATTCTTACATTAGTGGTGTTGCTAGTACTGTTCAGTGAAGTCAACAAATATGTCTAGATTTACCAACACTGAATACGCGGACATACTCTACGTCTACGGATTCTGTATGCAGGCTCCGATGGAAGCCGACCTGAGGCGGAGGGAGAGGATACTGAGGCACTTCAATACCAACCCTGGCACAAGCGTCCGGAGAGCTGCTTCAGTTCTAAGCATACCAAAGACAACCATTTGGCGCACATTAAGGGCTGGCCGCAGGCATGCTTACCATGTACAAAAGGTACAAAATTTAATACCCGCTGATTATCCCCGCCGATTAAATTTTTGTAATTGGTACAAAGAACAATTGCAAAACGATGTAAACTTAAGTTCGAAAGTAATCTGGACGGACGAAGCGACTTTTACACGTGCGGGCATATTCAATCAAAGAAACTACCACCTTTGGGCACATGAAAATCCCCGCGCTGTTAGAGAATTTCACTACCAGCATGAGTTTTCTGTAAACGTGTGGGTCGGTCTTTGTTATAATCGCATAATAGGTCCCGTATTTTTACCTGCTCGACTTCACGCTGAAAGTTATCATCTATTCCTGGAGAATGACTTACGGGCACTTTTGGAAGATATCCCTTTGGAAACAAGGCTTGAGAGCTGGTTTCAACTCGATGGTTGTCCTGTCCAGGGTTGGTATTGAAGTGCCTCAGTATCCTCTCCCTCCGCCTCACGACGATTACATGAGAAGGACCCAGTCTCTCGAAGCCTTCTGAAAGTGCTGGTAAAAACACCTCTGTGTGGGGTTTCTCGGTCAGGAAACCGTCTGCGATATTCCCGAGCTGCCTGACGTGCATTGCCATCGCAGAATCCGTAGACGTAGAGTATGTCCGCGTATTCAGTGTTGGTAAATCTAGCCATATTTGTTGACTTCACTGAACAGTACTAGCAACACCACTAATGTGAGAATGCGAGGCTGGATTCCCACCAAAAAGGATTAAAATGATAGTAAACATTTTAATCCTTTCTTTTTAAGTTTAAACACTCAACCTAGACGTTTTATTGATAAGGAAAGCGTGAGAATATTCATGTTTTTTAATTTACTCCTCGTAAATTAAAAAATTAAGCTTACTCAAAATGCCAATAGTTTTTTGTAATTTAAATACATTATTAAAAAAAAAAATACACTTTTTGCACAACTATTTTCAGTTTTTTGTGATTTTCTCAAAAACGAAGCGAAAACGAGGCATATGCCAGAGAACTTTTTTTCTTAGTTTTTCGATCCTCTATCGATCCCTGAAGTTTGGCCGTTTGGTTTGGGGACACCCTGTATATACTTGCCTCTTACCGCTCTAGCGGTCGAAATTTTTGTTTGATCAGTACCAAACTCGATATTTAGTCATTTTATGTAAAAAGTAAGATCAAGTTCGTTAACGGCTGAAATCGGACCAGTGGGAGGGGGGGTTTAGAGAGGAGGATCTTCTAAAATTCGATATATCTCCGTTATTATGCGTCGGATCGAAAAATTGTACAGAATCAATGTTATTGCAAATTAAATTTACTATAAATATTGTTATATACATATATTCTCTATCTTGAATATTAACCGAGATATTTGCATTTTTATGAAGTCTATGGCCGGGTATAGTTCCGATTAGGTCGGCCGTTTCCGTAACTACTGGGCTCAGGTGGAAGCTTCTTCTAACCTTACCTGTCGTTTCTAACCTTACCTTACCTTCCTTACTTTGTGAGATTTATGGAAATACGTTCTGTTCATCCGCCCCCCCCCCCTTCTTTAGTTCTTAGACTGCTAAAATTTAAGTTAATAAAATATAAATTATTCTTACAATTCAGAAGCCGTTTCAGTTGGGAATTTATTTTAATTAACTGAAAGATTTCTCATTACCGTTTGTATTTAATCATGGTGGTGTTGTGTTACCAGTATGCAGATTTCTCTATTGTAAAACTTCACATGGTAAATCTGCTTAGTTTACGCACCCCCTGCGTGACGGACTTTTTATTAAACCTGGGCGGATAACGGATGAGAGTGAGTTTCCAATCGTATTGCAAATTAAATGTACTATATGTATTGTTATATACATTTATTCTCTATCTTTAATACTAACCGAGATATTTGCATTTTTCACTTTTCAGTCCTCAGGGAAATCCCCATTCCTACTAATGTTACATACATAATACTCTGTTACATAATAAACCACCTTATTCCAAGTTTAAATACCAAATATTGTTTTCAATTGACCTTTATTATACGAGATACATGCAAATAGGTTCTGGTGATCCCGCCCCCCCCCCGTATTAATTTCTTGGACTACTAAAATTTGTTTGATTGAGATAACAATTATCCCGATTCATTATTAATTACAGCACTAGATATAGTAAATATATTTGAACAACATTAATATGTTATATTCTGATATATTTCAGTAATTGTTTTTCTTTCTGATGAGACGTTGGCAAACCTGTTTGGTTACACTTCAGGAGCTTCCCGTTTGTATTTATTCACTTAATATTGACGGTGGTGTTGTGTTAGCAGTATGTAGGTTTATCTATTGTTAAAGTTCACAAGGAAAATCTGCTTATTTCAGGCAGCCACTGACTTTATTTGGTTATTGTATTAGTTTGAAGAGAGGCGGGCCTATGAGGAGGAGTGGGGCGCAGAATCGATAGGGAGGGAGAGCCAGCCGGCAGTCAGCTGCTGCCATGCACTGGGCTGTCATTGATGTACAGGCCTTCACCGGCCCCTCTCGCTCAGAGTTCATCGTCAAGGAGTTCACTCTAGTCGACATAGACACACTAGAAGAGACCAGCTACATCTTCAAGCCGCCTCAAGAACTTCCTCGTGAAGACGGAAGGTCGCTCAATGACATTTGGCTCGAGAAGCATTTCCACTCGCTCGCCTGGGACCAAGGTGACCACGACTACTCCTACCTGGAAGTAGTGCTCAAACGTATCGCTAGCAAGTACTCCTTTCTGTTCGCCAAGGGCCACGAGAAGTGCGACTTCCTCGAAAAGGCCGCTCGCCACCCGGTCTACGAGCTTCAGAAGTTCGGCTGTCCCGGCTTGAAGCAGCTGACCAAGAATGCCAAATGCACCCGCTGCCCGAATCACAAGCGACAGGAAGCAGTGTGCTCTCACCTCCAAGCCAAAGTACTAGCCGAATGGGCCCACCATAATAAGGATCTCATTAATCTGCTAGATGAAAGGGTAAGAGTTAACACTTTCAGTACTTGGGCTTCAGTTCAGGACCCGGCGAGGCTGTCCAGATGTGGGTTTGTCCATGTCAGAGGTACCCATACCGGGGTTAGGTGTGTTTACTGCAACTATGAAGTTGCTAAAGTACCTTACAGAGATGACATTCAGACTGATCATTTGGAAATAAGACCACACTGCCCTACTTTCTCCAAAGGAATACAAAACTAGAAGTTTTATTAATTTTTAACAATGTATCACGTGCTTCCTTTTGATTCTTGTCCCCCCCCCCTTTTATTTTCTTATACTGCAGCAGTCACTTATCATTTACACATATTTAATTCCAATATTTCATTTGTAGTGCTAGAGCAAGTATCCAAATACCTTTTTCTACTAAACTGAAGGTGTTGTTATTATTAGGCACTTGTTGATTACATAATGCATAGTATACCAATGTCAAACTAATGCAGTAAAAGGATAACTAAAAAAAAAAATAAAAATCTTATATTCATATTTCCAAGTTCATTCTTCCCACAATTGCATACAACTTGTGCCACTGCATACTACATGCAATTTATTAAACTCCTTATAATAACACCAACACATAATGAGTTGGTAATTAAAGTATTGCAATGATATATAATGTATTCATACCACCCTTGACAAGCTATTTACTCTGGGAAGTTGTAGGTAACACATTTTATTTAAGACTTTGTTTTACATTATTCTTTAAAATTGTATATATAAACGTTGAAATCTGGACCAACGGGAGCAACAAAAAGTTTTAACCCCGATAATTTGTGATTTATACTTACTTATACCTTGTAGCCTAAAATGTTTTCCCTTTCTTGTTTAGGGAAGAAATCATTATGGTACCTGCAGGAATTAGATTAAATTTTTCCTAATTCATTTATTAAAGTTTTGTTATCAGTATGTAACTTGATTCAATAAGTAATTTGCAGTCTTATATTTGTATTATTATCACTGTTTGATAAAGAGTTATTTATGTTTTCATGTTGATCTATCTATAGAATTCTCCCTATTTTAAAATTCCAATTCTTATTTTTATTTTAGCCTTTCCTACTTTATTTATTTTTTTTTTTTTTTGTAATATTTACTAATCTTAATTTTGTTTTGCATCCTTTCTATGTCATATGATATGTAAGAGTCATATTCCATTTCTATCAGCTGACCGAATCTGTTTACTCACACTCTTGACCTTCGTTTATTTCTGTTTGAAGGTCATACAAATTATTAATGTACTTGATATTATTTATTGTATTTGGTTAACATTCAGTTACCTACCCAAATATTATTACTTTGTTATATATATCTTCGAGGGTTTGTGGAGCTGATATGAAAATATTTTTCTGTTTCAATTCTCGTTGATATTACTCCATTATGAAAATGTTTGAAAATATGTTGCCTCTTAAGCATTATACAGTTGACTGAAATATCTAATCAAACATGCAAAACTCATACAGCATTGCTGTAGTGTAATAAATTCTGTCTTTCTACCTGTACCTGCTTTTAATCGTATTCTTTATATTTTCAATGAGTCCTAGTTTTTTAAAGATATTAGTTCACTCTATTATTTCAATTCATGAAATAATTCTTATATATTGGTCTTATATTTTTATATAAGGTGTATGGAACAATTTTGTAAGTAAAAAACCATGAAAGATGGTTAATTTTCTTTGCTCTTTTTTGTTGAAATCGAATTGATGACCCAGAAATAATTACAGCTCTTAGTTTTTTTTTTTATACATGATGAACCCAGGGTGCTATAGTTTCTTATAATTAATAATAAATTCAACATTTTAGCCACATTCTCAGACATTTGTAATATTCGTCCTTTTTTATTTTTCACTTACATAGATGTCAGTGCTGTGCATGTGTCTGCTAGTGATATTCACTTGTAAGATATTTCATAATAGATATTAAATAGATACATTAGGCACATATTTAGCCGTAATTTAATAACACTTTAAAATGTTGCTAAAACAAATGTTTGATATGATTTTGGGGAGAGTATAGCCAAATAATGTCTGCTTTTAGTTATTTTATCCTAAATATATTTAGGCAGACAGAACAAAATATTTAGTTCCAAATATGTGTCTTTGATTGTTTAATTTCTTTAGACCTTTTTCGGTCTATAGTGATGGAAAGTTCCAGTATGAACTCAGTACAAACAATCACTTTTAAGGTTACTTGTAAAACATCATCAGTATTTATGCTTTATATACCAATTTTTTTGTTCATATTATATGTAAAGATATAGAGCCAAACATGTTAGATCTTTCATTATTCCTTTTTGGGAAAAATAAGGCAGCATTATAAAAGGTATAATACCATCATAACGGAATTAACTTGTTTTAGGATTTATTAAGCATTTTATTGCAATGGCTTATTCTGATTTTAAAAAATGAATATGCCAATAATAGTTATCTTCCATTATTGCTATAATGCAAATGACATTGCATATCTGTCCTTGAATAGAATTTTATTTTGGACTAAAAATAATATTTTCCTTTTTTACTCAAATTTTTAGTTGATAAAAAATAAAATAAATTTAAATCGTATTTTTGAACTCAAACCACTTCAAGTTTTATTACTCTTAAGTTTTCAAGTTGGGTTCAAAACATTCAGGGGGAAAATTCTTTTGTCATTGAATGATATACATATGTACATTGGAATGCTGATCATTCAAGACATTTTCTTATTCCCTCTTTTTACTTCAATCTGTGTACTCACACCAAAAAACACAAACACACACACACACAAATATATACTTGTGTACACAGACATAAATGTACTTAAAACACTAATACAAATTATCTTCTTATTCAAGTCTATTTATCCAGTGGGATGTCGTACCAGTATATGTAATTGTCATATTTACTTTCTGTTGTATTATACTGATAATCAACTGGATGCAAAACTAGTCTCGCAATCAAATTAATTATGGAAAAAAATATTGTTACAGAAACTCCTGTGTGTTGGGGTTTTCTTAAAAAATCTGGGTTTTTACCAATCTCGAATTGGAGTAATCCATACAAAATATTTTCTTTAAAAAAATTAATTAACCTGTAAACATCATCAACTATTGCTTTGGTAATACTTACCATCTACTCTAATGTTCATTGGAATTGTAATAAACCATGACCATTATTTTTTACCCATGAAATGAAAATAATACAGAAAAGATACGGTCCGAGACCAAAAAAGATAAGGTTTGATTTTTACTGTTGCTATACATGTATGAAAAAGGTTTTCTAAATATTTATTTATTTATTTGGCAATGGTAAACTAATAATTTAAGAATTTCATTCGAACTTGTTTAACAACTCATGCATGCAAGGACTCATGGTGCTGAGTCCCTTTTCATTATCAATACACAGTTTTGGGCAATGCTAACCATTCATTCAGTAGAATATGTGGGAGGTAAATTATGACTAAATCCATGTCTTTTGCCATGCTTTTTTTTAGTTATAATTCTTTGGTTTTAGCTTTAATTGAGGTAGATACCTTATTATTAATTATTGTTATGTTAGATGTGATACCATCATTTTTTGGATTACCCTAAGTTAATTAATTAAAAAAGGGCTGTAAGTCCTAGATAATTTAATTGAATTTGATTGAAATGTTTTTGTTATTTATCCTTCCTAAACAAAACTTGATTATTATAAATTGCTGTCATTTTCAATACTTCATTTTGGAGAAAAAAAGGATACTAAATAGAGCATATGAATGTGTGAATTTATACAGCATCATAAAACATGTATAATTGTAGCAGTTCTTAGTTCTCTGATAAAGACTGATAACTTTATTTGTGCCTTTCTTAATATTTACAATTTACTAGAAGCAAATATATAATAGTAATCAAAATACTTTCATATTTATATAAATTCTATTTTATATGAAAGGGAAAATGTAATATATTCCTTCTTAGTAGTATGTACTCATGTAGGAATTATTCAGTAGTTACCCATTTTTTTAATATTTAAATTGTAATTTTTAAAATAAGCAATATATCATTCACCTACCCATTGACAGATTCATATTTGTAGTAATGCATTTCTTTTCTGCGTGTTTTTAACTCATGAAAATGAATAAGTCGTCATGAGTCATGTGTCTCGTTTGAGGGGGGATATAAAATATATAATGTGGTCATGTATTTTTATAGTTAAAACCCTGAGTAGACATTATACAATTTTGTTAATAAGAAATATTTAAGACAATAGCATAAGTTTGTGGGTTGTTAGTTTGTGATCTGCTGCATAGTCACACCAATTCTATTTTTGAAAATTATTGTAAATGACTGATAACTGTAGTGAATGTTTGTAAATATTTATTTGTTACCCTCGCTGAATTCAGATCTAGTTCCTTTTTTTACATTTAACAAAACTTAAATCTATGTGATAGACAAAATGATTTTTGACAAATCCTCATTAAATTTTAGTATACGATCAAAGTACAAGTAATTAGCCTAAGTTGCTGAATAATTTTAGTGCAAACAGTGGAGCGAGTTTTCTTGTGTGTGTGTATGTCCACGCCCGCATGTATACATGCATAGTAATCAGACAACCAATAATTCAGAAATAAATATTTTGTATATATTATCAATATTTTATTATTGCAATATTTTATGAAAAATTATTTGTATGGATATATGTGATTATTGAAAATTCTGGAGGTTTTTTTTGCATGCATTTCCACAAATGTTATCTGAGGTGCCTCTTGTTAGTGGCCTCCTTAGGTAGGACAGAGGAATGAAATGAAATGAATGTATTTTCACGTATAATGTTAAAAAACATTATAGGGTTTATTAAAATTGGGTTTGTGTTGCTTTTGCAACAGATAACTTAATTCAGGCAATTAATTATAAGTAATTGAGTCAGTTTGTTACACCAGTATGTGTAATAAGTATTTATAATAAATTTCCTTTCAAATTAGTACATTAATAAATGGATTGGATGTCAAATATTTCAAATCTGAAAGAATAAATTTTCATGCATCGTGCTCTTAGTTCAATAATTAGATTAAATAAATAAATGTTGTTAATTTTTAGAACATAGTAAATGTATGCATATTTTAATATGCTTTATAAGTGATGAAAAAATTGCCCACCTTAAAAACAATATGCCTGATCATAAATAATTTGTTGACTAAGTGTTGTGACAAACATAACAGACCTTTTACTTAAAAACTTTAATTACAGTATTCATGCTGCTTTAAAAAAACAGCCTTACTCTAGAGTTTTGCTTTATTATTAGTGCAAAAGACCTTTACCTCCCAAAAGAATTCCTTTAATTCCAATATTTTATTTCGTATTTGTTGGGTATCTGCCCCAATAGAGTAAATGTATTTATTTTTCTCTCCATTGACATTTTTTGTCTGAAGAATTCCTCTTTCAAGCCACACTATTGATTCCGGGTTCCTTTTTCTAGTTCATGACTAAGATATTTGCAGGTCTTGAGCTCCAATCTGCTTAACAAGACACCTCTCACTGTGAAAGCTCATTAACGTCTGGGTGATTTATCTCTCACTCTCTCTCCCTCTTTATCTCTCTATCTATTTATATGATGCAAATTATTTTCTATTCTACATTTGATACATCTTTTAATAATAAGCATCAAATGTCGTTTGATTACTACTTTCCTCAAACAGTTTACCAAATAGTAAAAATTCCAGTCAAATTGATTTTTGAAACAAACTTGTCAACTTTGAGTTTTGTAAAGATTTTTCTAAAGTGAAATCTTATAAAAATCAACAATTTAAAAATTATTTCTTCCTGAATTCTAGCATATGTTGCTCTTTTAGGGTGAACATTGAGATCATGTATTATGCAGACAATACAAGAATAAGTAATTTTTCAGAATTGTGTTTTTTTTTTCAATATAATCTTGGCTAATTAATCTTAAGTTACAATATTGTTTGTAGTACAAATTAAGTCTTGGGAGACCTATAATTTGTGATGAAAGTATTTAGTGTATTCATATGTCCTATTTCGATAACATATTTACATTATTAGGAATTTGAGCATGTGTAAATAGTGGAATGTGTCAGTATTTGAGAATAGTTTTAGTATTATAATTATTCTTTGTTTAGTTCAATAATGTAGAATGCTGTGATTAAAATGTATTACTATATTTACATTACTATAATTAAATATACATGTGTATATTACTGAAGCTTTAAAAGTAATGTTCAAATAATTCAGCAATTTATTTACACCAAATATTTATAGAAGATGATTATGGTTATTTGTATTAGCAAGTTATTAATATAGCTTTTTTTTATATTAGTTTATGTAATTCATTTTATGTTTATGAGAAACCTATAACTTTTGGATATTTTTTTTGGACTAAATATATATATTTTTAGACCAGATAGTGTTTTTCTACCAACCTTCATTTATATGTAAGCGTAGACAAGTACAAATTTAGTAGAAATTAATATTCCTTTTTATGAATTATTACTTTTTTCTAATAATTTTAGTACTTATTGGACCTCTGGGGTATATATGTTTGATAGTTCTTCTGTTTGAGTCTTGGTGCACACAGGCACCCTCCTCCCACACACACAAACACGCATACAACAATGTGGCCCACGGTTAATTTACTATTATTTTTTTTATTCCCTTGTATAGAGTAAAAGGAGTTTTGTGATCATGGTTTTACCATAACTTATTTACTATATGAAATGGGAGCATAAAAACATTTTATTTTATTTAATAGGAGTACAAGAAACTCATTGATGCGCACATCAGATTTTCAGGGAAATCAGCTATTGAGGTTGTCATCATGACTCTATTTTCGAACAATTTCCTCAAATGTCCATCGATCCTAACCATGGGGGAGATGAAAATGAGGTCCGTTCAAAACTATATATAAACTACGGATGTTCTAAAATTGTTGTTTTGCACATGTTCTCTTAAATTAATTATTAAGCGAGCTATTAGTACTTTCTTGTCCACTAGTGTGCCATATCAGCACTTGGGAATTTAGTTTACGCAGCCTCTGCCTGACAGACTTTTTTAGAAGATTTCTCTTAAGGGAAATAAGCTATATTGAGGTTCTACTCGACGCGATTTTCGAAAAATTTCTTCAAATGTCCATAGATCCTACCTGGTAGATGACGAATATGAGGCCAGTTTAAAATTGTATATATATATATATATATATATATATATATATATATATATATATATATATGTGTGTGTGTGTGTATACGTCTGTTACCGCTGTGGCAGTAGCCAATTTGGTTTAATCGTGACGCAAATCGATATATAAGTGTTTAATGTAAAAAGAAAGATCAAGTTCTTTAACGACTAAAATCGGGCTGGGGGAGGGGGGTGTTTAGAGGGAGGAATTTTGAAAATTCTTAACATCTCTGTTATTTTGCGTCTGATCTAAAACATCTATAGAATCAGTCCTATTGCAAATGTAATGTTCTATAAATTTTATGTACATTTTGTTTTTTAGCTTTCGGCCTTCAGTAAACCCCCACACCTATTCATGTCATATCAACAATAAGCTGTTATATTATTTGAAGCCTAAATAACAAATATTGTTCTCAACTTTTACGTCATGAGATTTTATCTTTTTTTATCAAATACGTGACACATGTGTGAATTCTGCTTAGTTTACGCAGCGTGACGTACTTTTTTTTTATATGAATATGTAACTGTGAAGATTTAAAGAGCATGGGGGCGGAAGGGACGTTCTCCTCTTTAGATAAAACTAGCTCAGATACCCGGCTTCGCCCGGGGATTGATTTGAGGCTGAATGGTGATGGTATTTTTTTGGCAAGGTTTTACTTTGCACAATATTTTGACATTTACCCATCCCAGTGTTTAGGGTTAATACCCGTTGTTGGCATTTGTTAATAATAAAATTAATTTCTTATGTAAGTCTTCACTGTCCTCCAAATTGTCATATTTGCATTATACTGTCTCGAAAAATTGTACTTATACGAAAAAAGTGTATATAACAAAAGTTCCTCTAAATAACAAAATAAACAACTTTTGTTATGTTCATATTTGCCGATAAACCAATAGAAAACGAAATACCGCTATTTTAAATTCAGGCCTCCCTTACAACCCCCACTCCTGCCCGTCCCTAGAAATGTTGGTATGGCTTATTATAATGAAAGCGTTAATGATAATACACATACCGAGTTTTATTTAGTTTGGTTGAGTCTTTTGTATCGACTTAAACTGTTCATTTCCGCTATAGGTTTTCGCGTATATCTCATTTATAAATCGGTATACGAAAAAAATTTATATAACAAACTTTACTCTAAATAACAAAATAAACAACTTTTGTTATGTGTATTATATCAGAAAACCCAATAGAAAACGAAATACCGCTATTTTTAAATTCAGGCCTCCCTTACAACCCCCACTCCTGCCCTTCCCTAGAAATGTTGGTACGCCTTATTATAATGAAAGCGTAAATGCTAATACATATACCGAGTTTTATTTAGTTTGGTTGAGTCTTTTGTGTCAAATTAAACTGTTCACTTCCGCTATAGGTTTTACCGTATATCTCGTTTATAAATCGGTATACGAAAAAACTTTATATAACAAAAGTTACTCTAAATAACAAAATAAACAACTTTTGTTTATTTATATTTGCCGAAAAACCAAAAGGAAACGAAATATCGCTATTTTTAATTTCAGGCCTCCCTTATAACCCCCACTCCTGTTCATCTCAGAGAATTTTAATATAGCCTAAAGTCTAAGTTGGGTTAGTAGTAATATACATACCAAGTTTCAAAAAATTTGGTTCAGCCGTTTATGCGTGAAAAGGTAACAAACAAACAAACAAACATACACGAAAGAAACAAAATGCAGTAATGGTGTCTATGACATGTGAAACGAAAAGTTATCGTGAAATTTCGCGAAAAAAATCAATGTACAGACAGAGGTTACAATTTTATATATATATATATAGATAAAAAGTCCGTCACGCAGGGGCTGCGTAAACTAAGCAGATTTCCCTCGTGATGTTTAGTAATAGATAAATCTACATACTGCTAACACAACACCACCGAGAATAAATACAAACGGTAATAAGAAATGTTTCATCCAATTTCAATAACCTGCCGACAGAAAGCGTTAGGTTAGAAATGTAAACAAAGGGGTCTGCCGTCTCACACCAGAAAGAAAAACAATTGCTGAAATATATCAGAATATAAAATATTAATTTTATTGAGTACTATTTACTATACCTAATACTGTAATTAATAATAAGTCAGAATAATTGTTATCTCCATCAATCAAATTTTAGTAGTCCAAAATCTTATGACGGGGGGGGGGGGGGTCACCAGGACATATTTGCGTGTATTTCGTATAATAAAGGTCTGTTGAATACAATTTTTGGTATTTAAACTTCGAATAATGTGATTTATTATGTAGCAGAGTATTGTTAATGTAATATGAGTAGAAGTGGCGGTTTGCTGATGGCTGAAAAATGTAAATATCTCGGTTAATATTCAAGATAGTGAAGAAATGTATATAACAATATTTATAGTAAATTTAATTTGAAATAGGATTGGTTCTATACAATTTTTTGATTGAACCTATGGTAACGGAGATATCTCGAATTTTCGAAAATCCTCCCCTCTAAACCCCCCCCCTCCCCCTGGCCCGATTTCAGCCGTTAACTAACTTGATCTTTCTTTTTACATAAAACGACTAAATATCGATTTTGGTAACGATTAAACAATAATTGCGACCGCTAGAGCGGTAACAGACAAATATATCTATATATATATAAAATTGTAACCTCTGTCTGTACATTGATTTTTTTCGCGAAATTTCACGATAACTTTTCGTTTCACATGTCATAGACACCATAACTGCATTTTGTTTCTTTGGTGTCTGTTTGTTTGTTTGTTTGTTTATTTGTTTGTTTGTTTATTTGTTTGTTTGTTTGTTTGTTACCTTTTCACGCATAAACGGCTGAACCGAATTTTATGAAACTTGGTATGTATATTACTACTAGCCCAACTTAGACTTTAGGCTATATTAATGTTCTCTAAGACGAACAGGAGTGGGGGTTATAAGGGAGGCCTGAAATTAAAAATAGCGATATTTCATTTTCTATTGCTTTTTCAGCAAATATGCTCATAACAAAAGTTGTTTATTTTGTAATTTAGAGTAACTTTTGTTATATGCACTTTTGCCGTATACGGAAGTATAAATGAGTTATACGCTAAACACTATAGCGGGAGTCCACAATTTTATTTGGCATAAAAGACTCAACCGAACTAAAACAAACTCGCTGTGTGAATTAATACTAACGATTTACTTATAATAAGCCATACTAACATTTCTAGGGACGGGCAGGAGTGGGGGTTATAAGGGAGACCAGAAATTAAAAATAGCGATATTTCGTTTCCTATTGCTTTTTCAGCAAATATGCACATAACAAAAGTTGTTTATTTTGTTATTTAGAGTAACTTTTGTAATACGCACTTTTGCCGTATACGGAAGCATAAATGAGTTATACGCTGTAAACTAAAGCGGGAGTCCACAATTTTATTTGTCACTAAAGACTAAACCGAATTAAACCAAACTCTGTATGTGAATTAGTACTAACGCATTCATTATAATAAGCTATACTAACATTTCTAGGGACGGGCAGGAGTGGGGGTTATAAGGGAGGCCTGAATTTAAAAATAGCGATATTTCGTTTCCTATTGCTTTTTCGGCAAATATGAACATAACAAAAGTAGTTTATTTTTCTATTTAAAGTAACTTTTGTTTTATTCACTTTTGTCGTATAGAAAAGTATAAACGAGATATACACTAAAATCTAAAGCGGGAGCCAACAATTTTGTTGGGCACTAACGATTGAACCGAACTTAGCAATACTCGGTGTGTGGATTAGCATTAATTCTTCCATGATTATAAGCTATATTAAAAATTTTAGGTTCAACGGGGAGTGGGGATTATAAGAGAGGATGAAATGAAAAACTCGGTTTTTCTATTTTCTATTTGTTTTTCGGCAAACATGCGCATAACAAAAGTGGTTTACTTTGTTATTTAGAGTAACTTATGTGTGCATTCACTTTTGTCGTAAAATGAAGTAAACACGGGATATACGCTAAACGGGAGTCAATAATTATATTACTACTCATTTAAGGGGTTTTAATAAATGAATACTATGACAAATGATGTTATGTTTTCGCCTTATATGATAGTTCAAAGTATGATTTGGATTAGTGAGGTATAAATCTTCGTCACCCCCTCATTTATTTATTTTTCCTAGAAAATAGCTTTGTTATTTATTTCCAATAGAAATATAAACTATAAGAGCATTTCCATTATTTAATTTGTATAATGTACCTTGATGTTATTGAAACAAATATGTGTTATCATAATAATTAAACGTTAATGGTAATGTCATTATGACAAAAAACAATATGCGTTTAAACAATATGCGTATATGATATGATATTTTCAGGGTACCTCAATTTTTTAATTCCATCCAGTAGATAAATTATTAAAATAATGTTTTGAGTCAATAATTTAAGTAGAAGAATTTTGAGAAGTCTCGTGCGGGAACGGAAGATGAATGGAGCCTTACTAGATAATTGAGTTTACTAATTTCCCGTCTGGCATTACTGAAAGTAGTTTCCAGTGTGATTCGCTATTACAAATATAATCTTACGTGCAAAAACTTTGCCTAATATTATATGAGCTCGGATTGGCTTTTGAAAGGAAATATATTCATTATAGATGATATTTAATTGTAATAAATGCTACCCATGATTATGGTTTGAATTACAAGTATTGAAAAAAGGTGAGTCAAAAAGTGTAAAGGGATAGATTAGAAACATATTTTCATTTATTCTTCAAATCTAAAATTTCTATTATATCAATCCCCTGAAGTTACCCTTCAGGGTTGACTATTTCGGAAAACCATTACGTCTTGGATGGAAGTGTAATTGTACACATTGAAGTCTTGCTATCAAAATACTATCATTAGTAAGTCAACAATGATTTCCCGGGCATCGCCGGGTACCTTAGCTAGTATAGATATATAAATACAGTTTTGAACGGACCTCATTTTCGTCATCTCCTGGGTAGTATCGATGGACATTTGAAGAAAAATTTCGGAAATTCCGTCATGAGTACAACCTCAATAGCTGATTTCCCGTTAAGGGAAATCTGCTAAAATAGTTGTATTTAAATTTGCGAGTATATATTTATTAACGTTGAAATTTGTTTCTTAAGAATAATATCCTGCGCTGAATTTTGGATTAATACATTTATTTATATAAGAGTTATTTCTTTAAAATTTTTAATAATACAATGAAATTAATTTAATTTTTCATCATCTTTTTGAATGTTTTCCTTTTTAACTGGAAGGAATGGACTCCTGGGTAATATTAAGTTTGCGACTAAGTAAGCAGAGTACGAAATGAATACTTATGGGAAAAGGAGAACTTGAAAAGCCTCTGTAGTATCAGAGGGGCTTGCCAAGACTCTTAATTACATAGAGTGCTTTTAATTTCTTCAAGGAGAAATGCTTTGTGATCTATGCCGCTTTAAATAAGTCCCCCCTTTTTTATTTTTATTAAAAGTGCCAACAATTTGACAACGGATTAAAGCGTTCAATTAACTTTTTCTTATTGAAGATTACTTTGGCTTTTTAGTCTCTGTATAGGAATCAAAGGTGGTTTTTCTTTTAATTTTCTAAAACATCAAACTCATTTTAATTTTATTTGGATTGCATTCTTTTGACATATCATTTTAGCAGATTTCCCTTGAGGGAAATCAGCTATTGAGGTCGTACTCATGACGCGATTTTCGAAAAATTTCCTCAAATGTCCATCGATCCTAACCAGGAGACGACGAAAATGAGGTCCGTGCAAAACTATATATATTTATCTATCTATCTATATATATATATATATATATATATATATATATATATATATATATATATATATATTTGTCTGTTAACAAGCGGTTGCAATGTTTGTTTAATCGTCACCAAACTCGGTTTTAATCGTTTTATGTAAAAAGGAAGATCAAGTTCGTTAACGGCTGAAATCGGACCAGTGGGAGGGGGGGGTGTTTAGAGGGGGGATTTTCAACAATTCGAAATATCTCCGTTATTATGCATTGGATCGAAAACTTATATAGAACCTATCTTATTGCAAATTAAATTTACTATAAATATTGTTATATACATTTATTCTCTATCTTGAATATTAACCGAGATATTTGCATTTTTATGAAGGCTGTGGTCGGGTATTGTTCGGATTAGTTCGGCCTCTCTCGGCTCAGGTGGGAGGCTAC